>BMAO01036577.1:0-101373 GCA_019973975.1 Trichonephila clavata | reverse complement strand
CAAACTTTAAAAATTCATAAGGAAAAAGGAAGAAATGATGATAAAACACGATTTGCAAGAAAGGGCTCACCAGAAAGTTGGTATTTTTTAGTGACAAAAACACTATTAGTTAAAAATATTATCGGTAGAGACCGCTGAAAATCCGAAACACAATGTACATGACCATTCTTCTATTCTTGAAATAACAATTGCTCAACGTGACCTCCAGAACATTGTTTAATCCAACTAAGGTGGCTCACAAGCCCGTTACGATTGAACGCAATATATCGGAATGAATTGCAAAAACCCTACGACAGATAGAATCCAAAGTTGATGGGGATAAATGGTACGCCGTTGATTTCAAATAATCCCTTAGCCAGAAGTCGACAGGGTTTAAGCAGGCTGAACACGGTAATCATCCTTCAACCTCCACCAATCACTCTGTCCTCACCAAATGTAGTCAGTAGGAATCGTTTTACTGGATTGGTATACTATAGAAGTGCGTCATTCTGCACAAACAGTGGTGGAAAGTACACCCCCATGATGCAGGGGGAAGAATTCTAAGGAGCCCAAAGTCCTACTAACGCCAAGTAGGTATTTCAGCTTGGGGCCCAAAACCCGATTTTGCAGGGGAGGTCCTAATGTTCTCCGTTACGCCCCTGAGCACAAAGCTAACAACAGATAATACATCTCTTCAATTTAATGCGGGCATGAATAAAAATATTTTTATTGCTGAAAAAATTCGATTCCCTTGTAAGCCCTTTCTTATAAACTGCAAATCTTTATCATCTTTTCTTCCTTTTTTTAAAATAAATTTTTAAACGAACTTTTGGCTCACCTGGTAATAGTCCTGCTGAAAACAACCAGGATTCTCAGGAGACCTGGAGGTCATAAACGGATATACGTGGTAAATAACTATGTGTAGGCACGCACTGGTGAATGCTTCCATTGGAATAAGGGACTAAAAATATATCAAAAAATAACTTCTTAGACTATGGTTCCACCACCATCCGTTTGAACAGTTGCATATGACATACCGTATCCATTGCTTGTGCTGTTTGTGTCACATATGTATCCTACTTTCACAGTTATTGAGAATTAATCTCATCTCCTCAGACCAAACAACATGGTTACATTCATCAAGAGTCCAATATTGGCGTTCCGTAGCCAACACAAAAGCTAGTTTCTTCTAATCTGCATATAAATCAAAGGAACGCCTAGTGGTCACTTTGAGATTCGTTTCGTAGAGCATCAGAATATACTTTGTGATAACCTTTTGTTGTGTATCGTGTTATAATTCTTCTGTTACTTCACACAATAAGTGTCGTTCACCTGACATCTCATTCATTCACAAACGATTGCAACCCACTATTCCGTTTTCCGCTTGAAGTGTTTGGCTTAGCTGCTATTCTTTCAAGACTCAAGAGAGATATTGATGTATTGGAAACTTAGCAGTTGGGAAGACACTGGGAACTCCCCTTATGGCATAAACAATTATGCCGCATTCAGAGTTATTCCTTCTGTATTACTTTTAAACAGATAAATTGATGCGTTAAACGGAGCTTTTATCTCGGAGAAAGCTTTTTATCAGCAAATCCGGTAATTGCGTCAGCGAACGAATTAAACGATGACGAATCAAAGTTTGACCATGAGTGATGAGTGCATTTGACTTTTTTTGGCAACTCCTTAGAACAAGGAACTTGTTAAAATTTTTCATAAATGCTTATCTTGTTTCTGCTGAAGCGTAGATTTCACAGAAGTCTGACTTTTAGATAATACTTATATTAGTATTTTTAATAATAACTTATGAGTTATAGTTAGAATCGATATGATTACATTCATCTGGATCTATCAACATCAAAGTACAAACAAATGGTATATTACAAGCTTAATCTAATCCATTCCATGCCACTGAAAATAATTGTATCGTAAGAAAAGCTTTAGATCTTTCTACTGATTCGTGTCCGATTCGGAGAACTCCTTGGTACATTTTTTGTTACAAAGTGTGTACATATGAGACACCATTACATTTATCCCGTTTGCTTTAAAGTTACACATTGGCAATTGGGACAGTGAAGTAATGAGCATGAAATCTTTTAGTAATTCATTTCGAAGGTTTTTAATAAAACGAGGATTTTACATACGATTTTGAACTTTGGTTAAGAAACGTGAAAAATATTTTGATAGTAAACTTAGGAGGTTTGCAGAGCAGAAAAGTGGTGCTGTGTGTGAATAAACTTTACGTATATACCGTATATTCCAACGTATAACGCGCACTTTTGTCACACAAAATAAGAGTGAAATTTAGGAGGGTGCATTATACGCCGGCTATAAAATAAATAACTTCAAAAATAAAGAAAATATTAGCATAAAAAAATTAGATTTCAATACTGTTCACTAAAGTAAATGAAATACCTTATAAACTTTCAACAATGAAATGCCTTATAAATTTTGTCTACCTCCGCTGTTCTTTAGGTGTGTAGTTTTAGAGCTTTCAAAGGTTTGTAGTTAGTACCTTTGTTCCAAGTACTGCTAAAAGTTAAAACTCAACAAAAAGCTAAAAAAGGCTACTTCCTTTTTAAATTAAGTTAGTTTTTAAAGTTTTCACACGATGTTATAAGCAATTTCAGTAAGCGTGGTTACTTCATTACTTGTGGTTACTCATTACTTGGACTCAAAACAACTATGAACTTATACAGAAGCCAGTATTACAGGTCTAGATTCATGGTGATTTAAATTCACACCCTAGTTGATAAATCAATTAATTTCCCCATTACGCCATGTAAAGTAAATATTTTAGTGTCATTTTTCATTATGTACTATAGTTCCTATTATTTCTTACAGCTGTCGAAGACAAAAAAAAATCTCGAAACGAAAAAACACTGTCATAAGATTGTTGTTCTTTCAACCTCTCAAACGCAGTCTATCATTGATCAGGAACGGAAGAAGCAAGCTTTCTTAGCATAAATATGTGATGAAGGATGAATCCTCACAGTGCTGTTTCATGCAAACGTTGTACAAATATAGGGGTGATATTCTTCCTCCAGGTCTAGACCATTTAAGATCTAGTTCGGGTATTCATTCATGCTAGACTTCAGTAAATTTTAAAAAAACCAAGTAGACCTTCTCTACGAAGAAGGGAAACGTGATAATGCCAAATTTACAGTATTGATTATATATATATATTTCTCTCGGTTCAGGTACCATGTTTTTTTATTAACGTATGTCTGTAGGTGAAATTTATAATGAAGAGAATAACGATAGCTAGAAACTTGAAATTTGGTATAGCTCAGAGCTGATGACAATAGATAAAATGTAAAAAAGAAGTTCTAGTCTCGTAACCGGTGTGAGTGAGTGAGTGAATATTAACGTCGCACTGTTCAGCTACACGAGGGCTTTTGGCGACGGACCTCGTAATGTTGAACCATGGTCAAGTGACGAGGACGACATCTGAGCTGGCGACCCCCTCTCCTAACTACCACACCAACGGGAGGACGTTCGAGCTCTCGACAGATTTAACGCACATCGCTCCCCTACACGGCAGGTCTTTAGTGGTACTGGGCTCGAACTCATGACATGCCTGCCATGATCCGATACCTAGACCACTTGACTACCGCGGCCACGTCCAGGCCCCCGAAGAGGTTTGTATGTCTGTTCGGGTGGAATTTTGTAATTGACTTTAAACTTCCCGATGAGCTAGAAACATGAAATTTGGACCATAGCTCAGAAGTGGATGACAATGCATTAAAATGTGAAAAAAAAGAGTTATATTCTTGAACCCGGGCCTCTGAAAAGGTGGGGCCCGATTTCGACTGGGGCCCCGTAACTACAGAACTTACACGAATTTACACGAACAAAGATCACTTGTCGATAATACGGATCTAGTTGCGTCTACGTATTCAATTTTGTAGCTCTGGGGTCAAAGAGGGGCCCCCAGGTTACCATGTGTTTATCAACTCGCGTTCTTGCATGTTTGCCCGGCTGGAATATTTTAATTGGTTTTAAACTAACTCCTTGATGAGCTAGAGACTTTAAATTTGGACTATAACTGAGAAGTGGATGACAATGCATGAAAATGGTTATAAAACATGGTACATAAAATTTTTTTATTAAGAAAATTATTAAGTACATAACCGACATTGTTTAAATCAAATTCAGTTTGCAATCAATAACAGTTTCGGGACAAGGGGGGGGGGATACTATGTTTATGACTTCACTTAAATTCCTCCGGTGATTCATATTTAAAGTAAGCCTCACTAAATCATATATCCTATGAAAGTCATTATTCTGCTTAACATGGAACTCAGAAAAGAGGAAAAGGTTACATAGCCTCCATCCTCACGCATGACAATGAAAAAGATTGTTGGAAACTTTTCTTCCCAACAAAGCACGTCGGAACTTTTGACGCGAGTCCCGAAAAGAAATTTTATCCTTAGATGTCTGCCTCCATCAGAGTAAAACGTGCGTGAGGCACCAACAGGGAGGGGTTGAAGTTTATTCCAGCGGAAAAAGAAACTCGGGAAAAATCAGTATTAGCATACGCGTGACAGAGGCGACAAAACGACCAAGGGCGTTATTGTGATGTCGCCATGGTTTAGGAACTTTTTTTTCTTCGAGAGTTTTCTTCGGTCTTTAACCTCTGAGCATGGACGAGGAAGGAGGCTAAGAAAAAAATAAACTTACTTCTTAGAATATGCTGGGAATATGAATTTCAAATTAAAGAGGACATTGAAAATTATGGTAAAGAGATGAGAGTTCATTGTTGCAGCAGGATGGAAAGAGATTGAACAGTTTCACACGTTGAAAAGGTCATGCTGCCGTTTTTTTTATTTCGGTTTTGAATAAATTTTGAATAATATTTAATGTAGTAGGGTTCGGATGCAATTTTGTTATAAAAATATATTTTTAATAAAAACACGCAAAAATATTTTAAAATTATGTAATAAAAAATAATTTTGAGAGTAAGAAAACGCTTGCATACTTCAAACTACTATAATATACGGCGAAAAAAGAGTACCGCCGTATAAGGCGAGCCTATATTTTCAAGCTGCGATTTTTAATTTGTAGGTACATTCGCCGGACAACGCGTACCCCGCCTTTTACGAAGAAACCTGAAATATACCTGCGCAATGCTCTAATGTTTGGAAGTCCCTTATTCGTGGAATTATTCCAAGTTTTAGAAAAATTAGTATATTTCTAGAACTACAACCCTTTCAGTTCATAAGGAATGTCATTTCTTTTAAAGAAACAATATTTCGATTTATATAGGTCTAATCTTTTTTCTATGCTTTTATATTTAAGCTCACATTTTTATACCAGGCGTATAAGGCACACCCGTAATTTTCGATCTTATTTTTTGTGTAAAAAGTGAGTTGTATAAGCCAAATTTTACGGTATACTCACACATCCAACAAAACCCGGATACTTTCCCACTTTAATACTGGTTTCTTAGTTTCTCAATAGCCCTTAATTGACATCTAAAAGGTTTGAAAGAAAACTGAATTGGTGAAAGGTTTGAACAAAAACTAGAGCATTTTATCTTAATTATTATATCAAATTGCTTACGATAACAATGATTATATTCGCATAAGGGACTGTAAATTTTGTAACAAAACAGGGATTGATAAATCCGAAGGTCAAAACACTTCTACTATTATACAGAACATGCACAAAAATTTCAGCTAATTATTTTTAAAACTTTTTTAGCAATCGTTGTTCCCCCGTTTAAGCATTTTCAAAAAAACACATTTCGAGTAAAACGCGTTTTAAAGCATGACATCTGCTTTTACTAAAACACTTGTAGTTTTTGTTCTAGTGAACGGAAAATAATAAGCTTGGTATTTTTATAAAGCTAATAACATGGCCTATAAAATAAAATCATTAATAAAATTTGGCCATTTTTGGCAAAATTCACAATTTTAGGGTAGTCGGATACATTAAAAGGAGTAACTCCATCGAATTAACTGTTTTCAGACTGAATTCTGAATTCCCATAAATGATTTAAAAGGAATCGCAAAGTATATATGGCAGGTAATAAGTATAATTTGTTTAAATAAATTACACCCAATTATTCCAAACAATGTAATAGGATAAAAGCAATTTAACCAAAATGGTTTTCAAACCATTTCTCTAATTTAATTAGCAACCGATATTCGGAAAACGGAGTCGCCAAATGCAGATAGTTGAAAATGACGCCGGAAATAATTGGTTTCCTCTTCCAATTTAATTAAAGCTCCGTCGGTTTCCCCGAAGGTATTGAATTAACTAAACTAAATCGAGTAAAATTTAATCGGAATGTACACTCACCTAATCGAAACCAAAACAGCAGTAAAAGTTCCGAGAAGTATTGTACTTGCTGTGTGAGTTAGAATATTATAATTTTGTTTTTAGATAAAAATATTGTGTGAATACTGGTAATATGTGTTATTATTAATTAAATATAAAAAATAGCATGTTTTAGTTGATTTGTTTGTTATATTTGCAGTTAATTAAATACACATGATTTGTAAGGTTATGTTTCGAACTAACAAGGGGAGGGCACGATTAAGGAAATTCATTTTGGGACGAAACTTGGAATAATAGTAGTACTCCATTAGGGTGTTCAACCCTCAATGTATTAGCGCCGAATGGCCAGTCATTTCGGAGAAAATAGCCTTCGAAATTCATGCTTAGCTTTTAAACAATTAAGTTTTAAATATTTCCAGCGACGCAGTAGCACAACTGGCAAAGCACCTGCTTTCTACACAGACGGGTTAGGTTCGAATTGCGCGATGAACTTTTTTTTCCAATTCATTTAATTATTTTTTAAATAAATTTATTTACTTAATATTAAATGATATTTTATGCAATTATTTTGTGTTTATAATAAAGTAAAATAATTACTGTAATTATATAAATATTTATATTATATTTTATAAATATATTTTTACATTAATAAATAATATTTATAAAATATATAATAAATGTCAAATGATATTTTATATAAAAATTAGTTACAAATAGTTTTTTAACGTGAAATACAATATATTATAAATAAAATATTATATATAATATAACAATCTATAAAAAATATTATCAAATGAATTATTTTCTAATTAATATAATAAAAATAATACACGTCTTTTTATATATTATTAATTTAATTATTTTATAATTATATAAATATTTAATAAGTCCATTTTAAATAAATTTATTTAATTTGCAAACAGGGTTCGAGTAGCGCGATCAAATTTTTTTTCAATTTAATTAATTATTTTTCAAAATTAAATAAATTTATTTTGTATTTTTTTTTCTGATTTAACTGCCGCAAATACATCGAGGGTTGAACACCCGAATGGAGTACTACTAGTATATCAAGTCTCGTACCAAAATAAATTTCCTTAGTCGTGCCCTCCTCTTGTAAGTGTTAAATTGTGGAATAGAAAATACTGCATTAAAAAAATCATACTTTCTATAATAATACCCAAAATACTAATTGATTTTTTTTTCTTTTAAAATATTGTATTTGAAAAATGTGAATTTATTTCTCAATATATTTTTAACATTGTATTTAAGATTTGTAAGCCTTTTTGGAGAAATTAATATAGGACTAACCCAAAGTCTTTCACCCTGACTAAACATATTTATTGTGTTCGAACTATAAGACATATTTTTTTCAATATATTGTAAGTACTATTAACAATTTTTATAGGACCATTTACATTAGTAAATTTCAACGTGGACTTCCTTTGTAGCTCTGAGAGTGTCTAAACAAGGGGCGGCCAACCTTTTTGGGAAGAGTGCCACTATTTGTGTGATAAAAAAAATATTTATAAGTGCCATTTCCAACAAACAAATGTGTAAAAGTGAAAAAATGTCACTTATAAGCTTATTACGGGATTTTTACGCCCAAACAGCACATTTTTTAATACAAATATATTGAGTCGAAATTTTTAAAAATAATATAATAAATAAAACGAAAGTACAAACTTAGGTTTTATTGTTAGTAAACTTTTTACAAGTTCACAATCAATTAGGTTAGGTATAAAATAAAAATGAGTAACTTGAATTATATTCGATTCAAAATAATTATTAAACGCTCTGTGCTTTCTTATTGCGACTCTGTATTTAAGGTATCCAACTTATGGCGACAACTTTTTTTTTAAAAAAAATGGAGATATGGGGACTTTTTGTTATTAGATTTGCATTTATTAAAAATATGCTAATATTAAGAAGAGAAAAAAATTTTATTACTAAAATAGGAAAAAATAACTAAACGCGGCTCATTCTGTACCAAAAGTTTATGAACAAATTTTCAATTTTCAATTCTGATATGTTGCTATATTTTTCATTTTTTAAATGACTTTCAGGATAAAAGATATTTTAATTTTTACAAAAAGTAGAGCACTTCATCTTAGTTATATCAAATTGCTTAAAATAACAGTGATTATATTAACGTAAAGGACTGAAAATTTTGTAATAAAACAATGATTGATAAATCTGAAGATTAAAACACTTCTACTATTATACAGAACCTACACAAAAAATTTCAGTTATTTTCTAAACTTTTTAGCAGTCGCTGTCTCCGTTTGAAGCGTTAAAGCGTTTTAAAGTTTGGCATCTTGCTTAAAGTAATGGCATCTACTTTTACTAAAACACTTGTAGTTTTTGCTCTAATGAACGGAAAATAATAAACTTGGTATTTTTATAAAGCTAATAAGCTGGCCTATAAAATAAAATCGTAAGAAATTTCTCAATTTTTGGCAAAATTCACAATTTTAGGGTAGTCGGATACCTTAATCACTACTTTTTTTACCATCTATATTAGGATTAGCTCTTGCAGATCCTAACAAGAATAGGTTTTCATAGGTGCATATCAGCTAGTTTTGAGTGTGATATTTATTTTATTATGTTTTAGGAGAAAACATTTATTCACAAACATATTTTGATAAAAATTTTGAGGTATTTTTTTTATCTGAGACAACCCCCACTTCAATAAAAGTAAAAAAAAATGGTTATTTTCAAAAAAATTTTAAACTTTTCAGTAAGTTTTCACGTGGCACGGGTTGGCCACCTCTGGTCTAAATAGTACTTCAGTTAACGCTAAGTGTTCTTGTACGCGTCTTGCACTTCATAAGGATGAAACCTAAGCATTTTCTGAAGAAATTTACAAAACTCGTTTGCGATGTTTCATACCATCCCTTTACTGATCTTGTACCAGGAGCCCTCGGCCTCCTCCACAAGGCGCATCTTCAATACAATTCGGGTGGCCGTGGTAGCCAAGTAGTCAAGGCATCGGATCATGACTAGCGAGTCAGGAGTTCGATCCCAGTACCACTGAAGATCCGCCGTATAGGGGTGCGATGCACGTTAAATCTGTCGAGAGCTCAAACGTCCTCCCGTTGGTGTGGTAGTTAGGAGAGGGGGTGCCAGCTCAGGTGTCGTCCGCGATTCAAAACTACGCCGTTCTTCGCCAAAAGCCCTCGTGTAGCTCAACAGTGCGGCGTTAATATTCACTCACTTACACGGTGGGTCTTCAGAGGCACTAGGCTTGAACTCATGACACAACACCCACGAGTCCGTAACCTAGGCTACTGCGGCCAAGACTGTTTCGTAGGAGCCGCAAGCAAGTAACCAGAACAAACTGCTAATTGATTTTAGAGAACAAATAAGTATCGCATAAATCCGGCTATTCGCACTTTAACCGAAACAATGTAAAATTAATTGCAATTTTATTACCTACTCAAAAGTCATGGTTAATGGAAACTTACAAGAAAATCCTCTCCTGCCTGATGGGACACGACGCGACACAAGTGTTAAATTCATATTAAGCTCGCCGTCATTATCGACGCAAGTGTTTTTCTTCTTCCCGCCTTAATGGTCTGGGATTAAAATCACAGCCAGACGCACGTACAGAAAAGACAAGAAAACGCTTTCAGATTAGAAGCTTTTTTCTCTCCTGCAAACGAGTCTCTGAAGAGCTTTTCAGGAACTTAACGATTCTTCCAAAAAAAGTGAATACTGCACTTTTCCGATCAGTTAACATTTTTTTTTTTTAGATAAAGTAGAAATTTTTATCTGATTATAAGGCTTAATCTAAGCCCCCTATAGAAATCTTTACATTTTCCAATATAGTTTTTTTTTCACATTTTGCTGTGTCCACGGTAAACTTGGAGTTATGATAAAGAACTCGTGGTCAGCGTGTCATGAGTTGCAGTCCAAATTGTATTGAGTGAAAGAGTCAATATTAACGTCGCACTGTTCAGCTACACGAGGGCTTTTGGCGAAGAACGGCGTAATTTTGAATCGCGGACGACACCTGAGCTGGCACCCCCCTCTCCTAACTACCACACCAACGGTAGGACGTTTGAGCTCTCGACAGATTTAACGTGCATCGTATCCCTACACGGCGGGTCTTCAGTGGTACTGGGATCAAACTCTTGACACGCTAACCATGATCCGGTGCCTTAAATACTTGGCTACCGCGGCCACCCAAATTGTATTGAAGATGCAACTTGTGGAGGAGGCCTATGCATGGTAAATCTGTCAAATCTCAATGTTCTCCCATTGGTGTGGTGTGGTAGGGCTGATTCCCCCCCCCCATTGCCAGTAATGCTACCTTAATATACTCTTTCAATCTCTCCTGATATCAGTGTCACACTAATCACAATTAAGATTGGGGCCGTGGGTAGCCTAGTGGTTAGAGCATCGGATCCCAGACCGGAAGGCCTGGGTTCGATGTCACCAAATGCCCACTGAGTACAAATCGGAGTGAGTGAGAGAATATTAACGTCGCACTGATTAGCAACACGAGGGCTTTTGGCGACGGTCCGCGTAATTTTGAACCATGGTCAAGTGACGCGGATGACACCTGAGCTGGCACCCCCTCTCCTAACTACCACACCACACCAACGGGAGGACGTTTGAGCTCTCGACAGATGTAACGTGCATCGCTCCCCTACACGGCGGAACTTTAGTGGTACTGGGATCGAACTCATGACACGCTAGCCATGATCCGATGCCGTACAAATCGGAGAACGTGCTCGTTAAATCTGTGGGTCCGAACGGTGTCGCCATCTATCGTGTTGCGTGAGCAAAATCGCACTGTCACCCTCAAAGCTCTCAAAGCTTAGGCTAACGACAGGCGTAAAATTCTAGCCCTTAGCCGCGATGAATTTCGTGAACCTTGATCTGATGTTACTGTCGATCAGGTGGCATAAGCAAAAACAACACAATTAAGATTAATCCCAATCTAGTGCCAAGAGCGACACCTGGGCAGACATTCCTCTCTAAAAAATTTCATACCACACCAACGTGAGGAATTTTAGTTTCTACGGATTTAAATATTTTACGAAGCAATCCTCACCAAATATATAGTCTCAATTAAATAATTAACTTGCCTCCTAATTTTTTTAAACTTGTTACAAGTAAAGCCTCATTCAATTTATTCGGTATCATCATTGATTTTATTTCGTAAATTTTCATTTCTCTATTTTTTGTGATTTTATTATATTGGTTTTGTTTCGTAATTGTTTCATTATGCAATTTATTTTTGTTTTCGTAACTTCTTTCTTTCGTTGTATACTTTTTATTCTATTTACCTTATTTTGTTTGTTTTACTTGCTTCTCTAAGCTTGTATTACGGGTCTATTCGCGTTCTCCCTACTTCCTACTCTTGGGGAAAAAAGCTCTTTAAAATTTATTCTATTGAAAACTTTCCTCCTCCGAAGAAGATGTGATTATGTAAATTAAGACTTGCATATAAACATTAAACTTTCGAGTTAGGAGAGAGAGGATAGACTGCTGACGGATAGCAGTGATTGATTAACGTAAAACTAGGCGAGAGCAATTAGTAGTTTATTTGATTTATATTAAGATTGACGATTTGGTCATTTAAATGTTAAATTAGATTAGAACGATTTGAATTAGAAGGTGTATTGCCTAGACGTAGATGATCCGATTTATTGTTAATACTTCTAGCATCTCGTCTACCTCGCTGTTGCTTCACATATTTGGTAATTGGTGCATTTCTTAGTTTGGGTTGTTGAATTTGTGTCGTAATTGAGAATTGTTAATAAATAGAATTTGTATTGACTATGCCTAATTTCCTTCCGACTCTCTCACACTAATGGAAGGCTCAGTCCATTCATTACAAGATCCATGTGATACTTGTGGTGCACGAGAATTATTTTTTATCTGTCTTAATTTAAAAAATTAAATAATTTAGAATTTATGGTAAGAATTAACTCATATACATCAGTATACAAAAACTTTATCTGATCATATACTTTATTCTACATTATACTACACTTGAATTTTTTTTTCTTCATTTCAAAGAAACATGCCTTAACAAGTAATACAAAAAAAAATTTTAAAAATCAATTCCTACTTAGATCAACAAAAAATATTATTTTAGTTACTTTTTATTAAATAGTTACAATTAATATAAATATGACATATGACAGAATCGCAACATAAAGTGGCAATTAATTTTTATTAATTATCATTTAAGTATCGTGTTATCATCCAAAACAATCGTATATAAAAATTTCAGTTCAACTGTTTAGCTTTGAAACGTGAGAAAAATTTTTTTTAAAGATTTGACCTAAGTCGCTAAAAATGTACGTGGCTGTATCTGTAATTCTTTCATTATTGATTTCAGTCAAAAATTTCAATTAATTATAATTAAATTATCATATTGTTACCCAAAACAATAGTGTATATAAAATTCCAGCTCAAATGAGCGCTTTAAAATGAGAGAAAAAAACCTCTTCAAGTTTTGACACAAGTAGCAAAAAATGATGCCAACGTGCATTTTTAATTCTTGGAATAATTAGTTTTAATCAATTAGTATTTATTAACTACAATTAAATTACTGTATTGTCATCCAAAATAAGCGTGTATATAAAATTTCAGCGCAATTGAGTGCTTTAAAAATGCATTTTATTAATGATTGAAATTTGAACAAGATAAATATAGAGTGGGAGCTTTTAGTAGGAATTGAAAAAATGTAGAGGATTAATACAATATAGTATTTCAATTAACTTTGATTATTATGCATTTAAAACTTAAAAGCATATTAAAATACATCTAATTTACTAAGTACATTTGTTGAGAAACAATTATACATCGAGAAAGAAAGATTAAAATTAAATCACCAGTTTTCAAAAGAATTATTGATCTTTTTGTTACTCTAATTATTAATACCCAAAAAAAACTTCATTAACATTCTTGTAATTAATGCAAATGCAAAGTGAGTTTTGTTTTAAAAAAGAATAAATAAAACGTTCTTAACTAAAGAAGAACAATTCAAACCAAAAGAAGAAAAATTAAACCTTTTTCATCTCTTTTCAAAGGCAACGAAGAAAAGCCGCCTTTTAGATTTATCTTAATTGAAAGAAATAAAAGACTTCTCTAAATGCGCTCTTCTTTCACACAGAGAAAGAAAGAAATTTTATTTTCTCTTTCTTTTACTTTTTTTCCTGGCGATTTAGTAAAGCACAGAAAATCTGTTTCGACAAAAGATCTCCGATTCAGAAAACAAGTCAGACTCTTATTTCTTTTTTTCTTTAACTTTGAGTCTGGACTACAGGAATCGATTTGGGAAAGCGGCGGGAAATTATTCTTTTGTTTAGATCCGTATTTCTCTGAAAGTGACGGTCAATAAACGTGAAATGGGTGCTCTTTTGGAAATTGGCTTTATTTGAATGATTTTGAAATTATTTAAATATCGACAACACTGGAATATTTAATGTATGTGTTTAGTGGAATTTCTACACTTTGCATAATTTGAAATATGGGGTTGAAATGTTAGGTGTTTATTTTAAAACTTTAAACGAAAATTATTTTTTTAGTTTGTGTTGGTGTGCTTAATCTACAGAGAGAGTTGTGTATTTGCTAGAGGTTTCACAATACTTCTGGATAAAGAAGGTAATAGATTAGTTAAACCCAATATGCCATGTTAACTCTTTGTAAGGCCGATTTTATCTAGTAATGCAGTGTTTCTCAAATTTTCAATACTTGCAACCCAATATTCAATCAAAATTTTTATCACGCTGCCCCCCCCCCCTCCATACTATAATAATGATTGGAATTCAATAATTCTATACCTTGACGCTAAAGCTAAAGCACGACTTAAACCTCTTAAGTGCCACCGGCGTATATAAACGTCTCGCTCAGCCAAAGCGTTAATTACCCCGGACGTGTGTATACGTCTTTCCGAAGTACGATTTTTTCTGTACACTGTTATTCTTAAAATTATTCCTGCTTTGGAATGCCAATAAAAAGAAATTAAGCGAATTAATAAATTAAGCTCCATTTCAAATAATGGTGCCATCACCTGAGCCAATGCATTTTCTTTTGAATTCCACACTATGAAACATAAGGTTTTTTCATATCACTTGAATTCAACTAAGCATCAGCTCCTAATATTGAAATGAAGATCCAGAGGGAGTTCCAGAATCCAACTCACTATAAGGTCGGAAACTAAGCTTTTAACTTTATTTTTTAAATTTTAGTAATCTCCATGTCTTATTGCATGTTTTAAATCATTCGAAAAACAGCAGGATAATGCACGACCGCATGTTGCCGGTATTGTACGGACATTCATTGATACGGAAAATGTTCGGTTGTTGCTCTGGCCTGCACGTTCACCCTATCTCTCACCAATAGAAAACCGTCTGGCCTATGGTTGCCTAGCGACTAGCTCGTCACCATACGCCAGTCACTACGGTTGATGAGCTGTGGAATCGTGTTGAAGCTACCTGGGCATCTTTACCTGATCATGCCATCCAATCACTGTTTGACTCAATTCCTAGGCGTATAAGTGCTGTTATTACTGCCAGAGGTGGTTGCTCTGAGTACTGATTTCTCAGGACCTATGCACCCAAATTTCTTGAACATTTAATCACTTGTTATTTCCAATATAATATATTTGACTAATAAATATTTTGTTATCTGCCTTTTTTCTTGATGTAGTGTAGTTACCACAATTTTTCTAAGATCAAGTGAATTTAATATGAAACAACCCATAATGTTACTCAATAGCATTTAGGGGAATGAGGAGTCCATGATCCAAATGCTACGATCTTCGATTAACTATATCCAATAATTCAACATAAAAATATTAGCTTCGTCTTTTTTCTTACAGTAACCTTAATTCAATTTTATTAAGTGTAAAAAGAGTTTTCAAATTTATAGATGATTACATATATATAAACAGTATTAATGTAAATTAAACTACAAAGTTTTATCAATAAAATACACAGAATTTCTTTACTGAGAGAAGGGGTAAAAGTTTTATTTAATATGTCATTAACACGTAAAACATCAATGACCTTCTGAATTTAGTTTTTTTTTAAGGAAAAATGTAAAAAATTCAAGGAAATAAAAATGAATTTGTATGTGAACAACAATCCAAGCAGAAATAAATAATTAAAATAACTTTTTATAGGAAAACAGTAAATGTCACGGTCATTTAATAAGGTAAAAAAAAAATAACATCTCTTAATTTTTTCCTTTAATTAAGGAACTTTTTCGAGAATTCAAAAGATACAACTAACTCAATTACCTAAAAATGCATGAAATTATAGAAAAAATTTGAAATTCTAATTACGAATGTCTTTTCATTGCCTTTTGCTATCTTTCTTTCATTTAGAATGTTTTTTGGTCTTCAGGAAAAGTCAAATTATTGGTAGAAAGAAAAAGTAACACGAGTGTATTTAGATAGCAACATTTATTTTTAATGAGGAAATCAATGGGTGATTTTCAGGTTTTTTTAAATACAAAATTAAACCAATTATGCATCATACATTTATTCTCAGCAGGCAATTTACGGGGTCTGCTATATATTAAATAAGTACTTTGTCAACTGTGGACTTTATTTAAACTTGGCTACTATATTCTTATCTGAATATAAGGTAATCTTATAAGATTACAAGGTTACTTTATATAATAAGTTTTTCATCCACTTCCCGAACTACCAAAACATGTGAATTTTCGTTCAAGTGATATAAAAATGATTTAAATACATACAATCAACATAAGGTAAGAAGTATTAAAGTTTACTTTTGTTAGTACATAATCAGCGTGTTTTCTATAAGTTTTTTTAGGCGAAATTTGGTTAATAAGCCCAAGCCCCTCGTGCCATCTAAACACCCCTAATTTTCTTTGGGTCTTTTACTGCCCCCCATGAAAGCTTGAAACACCCACGTTGAGAACCTATGAATTGGATTAATAAAGTGCTCATCTCTGGTAATATAAAAGGAATTTGTAGCCAATATTATTTTTAAAGAAATTTTACAATGTGCGTGCCGCTAAAACTCAGAACGAGTCCCGGTAGGATCAATCTCCCCTGCATCCTCTATCCCCCATGCATGAAGAAGGCACCCTTTTTTATCTGAATCGACCCTCAAGGGGCGTTGCAAGTGCTTAAAGGGCATTGTGGGTAAATATTCCCCTTTCTGAACTGTTAGACCTTCAGACTTGAAATTCAGCAAGCGCGTTCCTTTCATGGGTAGAGATCTGCTACAAAAGGGGTTCCACGAAATTTAACCTTGAGAGGCGTTGCGAGGATTTCAGGGGTTTTATAGATAAATAATGTGCTTTTACTAAAAAAGTATTTTACATTTTTCTATACATTGTTTTTTCCGGGTTTTACTCTTATAGTTCAGTTATTATACCAATAATAATAATTTTTTTTTTTTAAAAATTAACCCGTGCGAAGAACGTGTACCTCAACTAGAGAGAAAATTTTAATCCTAACAAAACAGCAAGTATATAAATTTAAAATAACATTTTAATTTCAATAATATCTAAGCTAAATTTTACTACATATAACTTAGAATTTTTAAGAAAAATTATATAAGAAAGCAATGTGTATAACTATTTCCTCACAGCAACTGATTATCCCCCAAGTTGTCAATTTGTAGAAGATCTATTTTATAATTTTTTTTGCATGTGACTTTATATTATTTTACATGTTTTATTCCTGACTTTATTTACAAAAACAGGTTAAAAATTGACCTTTTCGAGTTCTTGCATTCTTCTAAGAAGAAAAAAAAAAAGGAAAAGTTATATTGAAGACACAAAATTAGATTAGGCCATGGGCAAAAGATATTCTTGCACTTAATTTCGTAGTGCTAAAACAAATTTAAGTGGAGACATGTGGTGTGAATTTAGATCTACCTTTAATCATATTGTACACATATCTTAGTTTGTGTTTACTTCCCCATTTCTGTTTAATTTATCATTTGTCATGGAGCGGGTTCTCACGCGTGTTTCCTTTAATCAACTTCTGCGGTTTCATTATGAGAACCTCGTCTTGTAAAGAAGCCAGACGTATGCAAACAGGCACATTACTATTTAAATACAACTGTAGGGAATAGATAAGAGATGACTAGATAGACTCAAAGAGGATTACTATAGAATATTCGAAGTGTCAGTGAATGTTAATCGAACGTTCAGTGGGAGTTCTGAAGCTGTTAACAGTCTAACAGCGAGATTAATTTAGGGAAGGATCCTGAATAAATCAACTTGAAGATAGTAGTGCAAGCTTAAGGCTTAGCTGTGAAGACGCTTCAGTAATATATATAAATAATACTATGGTTTATACAAGAGAATGGCAACCTTATAGCTTCAAATCAATCTACCAATAGGATTCAGGGTGCCACACAGATGGAAATGCTTGAAACAATTAGATTCCCGCAAGAATGCATGCGGAGTTACGGAATATAAATCAAGAATACAGATGTAGAGTTTTATTATACATTAATTTTGCTTCATTTAAAGATATTTATTAAGATAAAAACAAGTACGAAAAAAAATTTAAGTCAATTCCTACTTATTCAATAAAGAATTTTTTTTATTTTAGTTACTTTTTATTAAATAGTTACAATTAATATAAATGTGTATACACATATGACAGAATTGCAATATTAAGCGGAAAATAGAAAGCGATTTTCCTTGCAATTTTCCATTCTATGTATGGTGTTAGGCTAGTTTGTTTGTTTGTTACTATTTATTCATTAATTATAAATTTAATTATTCTTCTTATATCGTGTAGTAAAATCGAAATCACATTCGCAGAAATTAGGTGATCCCAGGTGGGATAAGAAGTCCAACACGCAATCCATTCCGCTACAGAAACACAACGAATGATTTTCCTTTCTATATATACTGTTGGACTGTTATTTTTGTTTTTCACTATTCTTTTTAATTTAATGAATTAATATTTTTAAAAACTAATCGAGGAAACAACTAAACTCTACTCAAATTAATGATCTATAAGGATATCTTATTTTTTTGCAGTCATAGAATAAGAACGAATAATGAATTCGTGAATAAAGGAATCTTACAGTATAACTTTTCTGATACATTCAGGAAAAAACATAAAACTAAATAATTTATATTCCGATCTAATGTTGCAGAAGGAAGAATCGATGATCGTCATATATCGATGCTTTTTTTTCCTTCGATGAAAGCAGAGGACATGAAAATACCCGTAATTCACAAAAAAGCGTAACTATTAAATATCTTATCTAGATTGGCATTGTAATACAATAGGACATCAAAGTTACGTCGGCAGAGCATGAAGCATGAAATGATGAACAATTCATATTGAAACATTTTTACTCTTTGTTCTCGTAGAAGACAATGACCTTTACTCGAATAAAAACAAACTCTTGTATGAAATAATAATTGGAACATATGTTTGAAAAAAATCACATTTTTATTGAAGCGATTTTTCATTGTGATAATATAAACTTTTTTTCTTAAGTTTCCATATAAGTTGAATGGTGTAATGGTAACAGACATAGTGATTATGAGTTTTATATATAGCTAAATGTCGGAGAATAAACCACCGTGAAAGACTTTTAAGCATAAAAATATGCTTTAGATATAATCGAAATTTGTTTTTGTAAAACGTGTAACTATTTCTCAGTCTTCAAAAACTGATCATTTAAAATTTAACAAATCTTCAAAAATTTAGAAGATTTATTAAACAAACGATTCTTTACCTCAAATACAAAATAAATTATTCACTTCATTTATTAAAATAGAGAATATTAAATGCGTAATATGTTGATAAAGATATTCAGGAAAAAAGATTAATTCAACAGAAATCAGAAGAATATTAAAATATGCTAGTATCGATAAAATAAGTTTGACATTATATGATATCAATATTAGAGAATATTAGTAAAAAAAATCCTGGTTAAAATTCTATTTTCGTAATTAATATATTAAATTTTTAGATAAAATTGGGGAATAATTTGGTATGATGAAAAAAGCAAACGATATGTTACGCATTAAGGAATTTATGAAGAAAATTATTAAAAAATGTTTTTATAATTCTCCTAACACTAAAAATGCTACAGTTTTTCATAATGTGCATTTTTGGAAGAATTCGATTAAGGAAAAATTACGTATTTCTTTCAATTTATAGAACATATTCTTAATATTGTAACTATTTAAAATGTATCGATTAAAGTTTTATGCCATGAGTAATTTAAATGCAACTTATGTCAAAATTACATTTATTTATTTCAAATGGTCATAAAGGTTTTAAATAAAAATAATCATAGAACTTAGAAGAGCAATTCTGTATTCTTTCGAAATGTAGTTTTTCAACAGTAATATAAAAAAAAAATTAAAATGTGTTCTCTATCGTGCACATTATTTATTTAATTAAGTAAATAGAAAATATAGCCAAAGTTTTTTCACCTGTGTTGCTTTTAAATATCCTTTTCGCAATGAACTCAAATTATTTTGTTGTTAAAAAAACTCTGTGTTTGGTATCAAATGCAGTACTAAAAAAAATTCTCCCCTATTTGACTTTTTTTTATTTTTATCAAAAATCTCAAACATCTACAGCTTTATACATTTGCATAGAACTAGATTTTTTTTAATTATTCATACACTGATTAACAATTTATTTAATACTTTCAAATTAAAATCTTTTTTTAATAATAAACACAAACATAAGGACATATAGACACTTTAAATTAAACAATTTTCGTTTTACTGTTAAATCATTGCTGGTAACAAATATATACAGTAACATACATTAAACGCGAAAAAGCTTAAGACGAAATATCGGTTAACACGAAATAATACAACGGTCCCGACAAGCTTCTATGTATTTTCATGCATTTTTTCTCTCTCAACACGAAAAGATTTTCCATCTGAGAATTAACAAAATGTGGAAAATACCAGCCCGATTAGACTGTCGTACTGTATCATCGGAAAAATTCGCTGCAGTAGATGATGTTAATGTGTGTACAGTCCCAATTATGGCAGACAAAGAGATTTTGGAGTTTGTTCAAAGCTCAAGAAATATCATCGATGCAGACTCCGACAACGAAAATTAAATGAATAATGCAGCTCCTGTCCCCACGTCATCCGAAATTAGCAACATGATGAAAAATATGCGCTATATATTATTTAAACGCACATTCCAATGGTGAAATAAATAACAAAATGCACGACATCGAACAATTAGTTGACAATTGGATGCTGAAAAAGGCAATGAATAGAAAAATATCAGATTATTTTCCAAAAACTCAATAAATGTTTTCTTTTTTCAAAAACCTGAAAATGTGTTCAGAAAGGATGGTCCGCTATTGTGAAGAAGAGAGAGATGCGTAAAATTGTGTATGCATGTGTATTGAATTTATACTGTATACGTAGTTTTTAAAAATACTTTAAGATAATTTTATACATATGTGCATTTTTTTCATAGTTTGAACTTTAAATGTGTTAGAAAAAAATTTCTTTTCGTGTATTTCGGGAATTTTGTTCTACCCTCTTGATAATTAGAAATCATTGGTCTCTCCAACTTCGAATTATCGAGAGTCGACTGTATCTCTACAAGTTACTCGACGACGGTGAAATAAGAGAAGTTCGGATGAAAATTATCAAAACTACTTCCTCAATTAAACTGTATGTTAAATGATATCCCGGATAATTTAAAATATAATTCTGCAAAGGAAAAATGCAGCTTTTTTAGTAGTGATAACGGCTATTTTTCGAACGATATTTCTATATATAACGACTATGATCAAATGAAGTTGTTGCACGGTTTAGAACTGGAATTCAACAGTCAGAAGAAAATCCCAGACACCCCGACAGAAACATGTACCATAGAACCACCCTAAAGGTTTAAATTTGCAACAGTAAGAAAATCTAATTATGCCTACCGTTTAGTCTGGCGCTGGAAAAAACCATGAGACTATAAATTAAATACAAGTGAGACTATCCTACAGAGAACAATCCAACTACAGCAGCGATACTCAACCTTTTTAAGTGGCCCGGTCATAGCTCGTTGCTCTCAGAAATTCATTTATGAAAATTTGGTGGGAAATTCTTTCTTAAAAAAAAATCAAATATATCAACTTTGCTTTTTGCTGCCGATGTCGTTATGGTTGCGAATTGATATATTTTTTTTTTATTTGTGATAATAGACAACAGTGGAGTAGCAACCATTTTGTGAGTGGAACTAATTTTTAACTATCTTTCATATCTTGCAAGCGAAAACTATTCGAAGAAAGATTGTTTCAAGACGATTGGGAAGTTGAGTATTTTGGAGTGAAAAACACAAGCATGGTTCAGTAATTGTTTGATTTGTCACGAAAGTGTGTTTAAAAAATACCAATATACAGGAATCGTTCAATGACATTTTTCTTTCGAAAATCTCTTTCAAGAGATGATATAAATAGGCTTTCTTGAATAATCTTTACAACAGCAAAAAAGTGTTTTGTCAGTGGTAATGTCACAGCGATAACAAAGGCACCCTCTGAAATTTGTTATATTATCAGAAATCACATGAAACCCTTTACTGGTGCAGAAATTGTGTAAGAGTGATTCTTAAATGGTTCCAATTTAGAAAAATTCGGTGACAAAAAATATTAAAAAAATAATAATTTAAAAAGCAAAATAGGTGTTTTAATATTTTGATCAATTTCCTATGTTTTCTTGGTTTTAAAGCGTATCCCCTCCATTAGTCCTCATGTTGCGGCCAGCGTGAAATAGCCATCATATGTAGGATGCCCGGCAAAATGGTTGAGTACCCTGAACTACAGTAATATCTCGACTTACGCTACCACGAATTCGGAGTTACGCGAGTTTTAAATCTCGTCGATTCGTCTTTTTTTCCCGCCACTGAAACTTAGGCGGAGTCAGTGAACCTGATGAAATTGGTAATTCAATTGAAGTTATTGATCTTGCTAGGCAAATAAATTTAGAAGTGGATAGTGATGACATTCAAGAGCTGCTGGATTCCCACAATCAGGAGCTGGCAATTGATGAGCTCACAGAAATGCAAGAGCAAGACACTGAAGAACTTGAGTCTTTAGTACCAGTTCAATCAGAAGATCGAATGACAGTTGGTAATTTGACAGAAGGCCTCAAGTTTAATTAAAAAGAGGCTATAATTTTTAGAAAATACATACTTCAACCAAGAGCCTATTTTTTCAACAAAACAAGGAATAAAAAAATTATTCGAATGCTACGAGGAAAATTTGAGATAGGAAAAATATCTTTGAGGCGGCAGAATACTTGTAAGGTTTTATCAAACCTTCTAGGAGCATATTAAAGAGACAGAAAACATTTTTTGAAAGGTTATACAAAAACAGATGATCGAAATTAAGATCAGAATTCGTCTGGCAAGCCTGAAAGCGGTGTTGCATGGATTTTCATTACTTTCACGAAGATTCCGGCATTTCACGTATCCTCCAGGCAGTTACAGCTATTCTAGCGAAAGGATCTTCAAAAAGAATGGGCATTTCGTACACCAAACTCTTCATATGACCAGAACCGGATTCACGTCACCTTCAGTTCACACTTGAAAAGGTTGTGTAATACAAAAGCCGAGAGGCGTGCCTATTACAATCCGCATCTTCAAACACGATCAGCACGTCAACCAGTTCTTTTGAATACGAGATCACCCAACTACCTCGAGAACTGGATCGCAAAGGAGAATTTCCAGCAAGATCTGTTTTCATGAAAAATTCCGGAGTTTCATGAAAAAGACTGCACGGAGGAATCATCCAGAACGTCAGGAATTCCATGCAGCATCGCTGTCAAGTCTGCCAGACGACTTTTGGTCTCAATTTCGAACACCTGCTGTATCTTTCAATAAAATGTTTTTTTGTCCCTATAACGTGTTGTTGTTCCACATTCTACGGTAATCTCGCTGTTTTTTTTTAATAAAATAGAAAACATGTAGTTAGTTTTTCTACTGTTGCGAGGTACAATAAATTTAATCACACATTTGCTTATCAATTTCTGTTGTTTTTTTTTTAACTCACTGTCGCCATTGTTTTAATGTGAACGCTGGAATTATATTTTTAAACATAACTCCAAGAATAGAAACATGTAAAATTAACACTTTGGAGGTTTCATAATAATATAATATCACAAAAAAGATTTTTAATTAATTCCCACGGTTGCAAAATACACAACAATCAACGCAAAACAAAATAAGAAACGATCCCTCTTTAAAAAGCTTTATACGAAGAAAAAAAAGATCCTATATTTGGTTAAGTATTGCCTTTAAGAATTTATACCTGGCCAGAACAATAACCAAAAGTAGCAATTCCTTTACAATCATTAATCAAACAAAATAAAAACAAACTCATACCAAATTGAATAAAATAAATAAAGCCTCTCGCGCTGTATAGCAAACAGTCGTAAGTTGTTTTCGAATAGCGCGTATATAATAGAACACCGCACTCATTTAATACATACAAAGGGCTCTTATTCTCACAGTTTTATTGTCTTCGATATATTTATGAGTTAATTTACATAGTATTACTCCTAATTTTCGATAGGAATAGTTCAAATCTTTCAAGCAGGAGGAACTGCTTATTTTTTTTTAAAAAAATAAATGCTATTATTTATCGTAAGAAAACGCAGGAGTTTATATATTTAGATAGCCCTCTGGAGCAATTTATTCAAGCTTTGTTTGTCCTGAATTCAAATGATTCCTGCAAATAGTTTTGCTAAAAACAATGCGGTGGCATCGTTTCGAGAGTAAATTTATTTCGAGTTTCGAGGAATTCTACGAAAAGCAACATAGAAAATCAAAACTACATCATAAATTTAATTTTATCATAAAATATTCAGTTTTCTCATGTATTTAATGCAACAAATTAGGACGAGGCTAACTAAGCACCGTTTCGTTCTACCGCAACCGCAGTGGTAGTACTGCAGTTCAATCCTTGGGTACACATGTCTGGTTGTCAGTTCACACAGTGACGCCATTACACCTGGATTGTATTGTTTTTACACATGTTAGTCAACGTTCAAAATGTTTAAAACGATTGCCGATCCCGCCGACTGTGAAATGCGTTTTGTAATTCGTTTTTTTTCAATTCCTACTATTAGTTCACTCTCTCTATATATATTTATTTTTTATATTTATCTTGTTCAAATTTTCAATCGTAAGCAAAATACATTTTAAAGCGCTCAATTGAGCTAAAATTTTACATACACGATTATTTTGGATGACAATACAGTAATTTAATTAGAATGAATAAAAATTAATTTATTCAAACTAATTATTCAAAGAATTACAAATACAGCCACATTGGCATCATTTTTGGCGATTTAAGGACCATTTTGGTAACTTGTGTCAAAACTCGAAAAGGATTTTTTCCTTGCATTTTAAAGCGCTCATTTGAGCTAAAGTTTTCTATACACTATTGTTTTAGGCAACAAAATAATAATTTAATGATAATTAAAAATTAATTGACTGAAATGAATTATTTAAAGAATTACAGATTCAGCCACGTTGGCTTCATTTTTAGCGATTTGGGTCAAAACTTTAAAAGCTGCTTTTTTTCCCTAGCGTTTCAAAGCATTCAGTTGAACTGAAATTTTATATACACGATTGATTTGGATAATACGATACTTTAATGATAATTAATAAAAATTGACATTTAATGTTGTGATTCTGTCATATGTATATACATAAAAATATTAATTGTAACTATTTAATAAAAAGTAACTAAAATAAATTTTTTTTGTTGATCTTAATAGGAATTGACTTAAATTTTTTTGTGTAACTTGTTTTTAACACAGGAATGTTGTCAGGTGAAATTCATCGTCAGCTTGTATAGGTTTATGGTGAAAATGCAATGAGAGTGATGGAACGGTGAGAAAATGGATTCGACAATTCAATGCCCCGGGTGTATCAGTGTTTACGACGAAACATGGAGTGGGAGGTTTTCTGTTGTCAAAGATGGTTTGGTTGAAAGTGTGAATGAGAACATTTGCGACAACGGACGATTCACAATAATATTGCTTTGTGATGAGTTTCCACACAGAGCTTTTTGGCAATGGCTCTCTCCAACGGAGGCATCTTTCTTTGAAGAGGGTCTTGACATGTTGGTTGGTTAAAGTGTAGTATAGGAGAGCCCTCGGCGATGTCAATTTCCTTTGGCGACCAAATCAACCGCCAAGGTACTTCACTTAGTGATAGGTGTCCGGAAACCAGAATGAATTCGGTATCTCATCATGATATCTCTATAAAAATCGCTAAATCCAAAGATCACCTCCCTTCCCCCTGTACTACACTTGAGCCAAGTTAGTTTCCCGATCAGACAAATGTCTGGACAATGGTGGTAACCTATGTAGAAAAAAAAATAGTTTTCGACATTCTCTCATGTAAAAATAAGTTTGTTTTGAAAAGATTTTTTATGGGAGTTTTTCCAAATAAAAGAAGTATTTCGTTTGGAAATTTATTCATTTAAAACTCTAAATATTATTTGTATAACGTTGTCTTCAGGCAGCATTTGCAAAAGACAATCTCAAAAGCTTAAAGATTATTTGTTATTCGAATGGGCTAAATTCATGACGGTCACGTGATAAATGCAATCACGTGTTCTCCAAGGAATTCAAAACTCACTTTAGACTTACACTTGTTGTACAATTTAGACAAAAATTTCAAATTTGACCATTGGATCAGGATGTTCAAGCATTAAGAGTCTTTAACAAATTTTTTAAAAACTTTGTTAAAAAATTTTACATTATGTGTTTATTTTTAAAACTGAATTTTGTTTTTCTACCTTTTCTAATATAAACTTTTAAAAGCAAGTTTATGCAAAAAGCAAGAATTGGCGATAGCGAAACCCATGAACAGATTGGCTGGAATTTAACCCATAGGCGAGCAAGTTTGTAGCGTGAATCTACGTTCAGCTTATGTCCAGACTTATTCCGGAGTTCGAACTTGAATGACCGTGGATCAAAAGTTTTTTAAAGTAAAATTAGTTTTTATTATTTTTTCCCGAAACCACCCGCTGCTTCTTTAGGAGTCGATATCCACAAAACTCGTTCTCAGCAGACCTCTGCTCAACAAAATAAACATGTTTACCAAGTTTCAAATCTTATGTTTTAATAGTTCTAAAACGGGACATTGTCTAAAACGCCTTCTCAACCCTCTTAGAAGCCTATTTTTGCAAAATTCGTTCTCAGCAGATCTTTGTTCAACAAAACAAACTTCAAGTCAGAGGATCTAGTTCCGGACATTTCGTGATGAGTGAGTTTTTCTCCTATATGTATGGATCAATATTTCATTTAAGCATTAAATATAATTCCTAGCTCTGAGCTACCTAATATGAGTACGCATTTTGGAGTAAATTTAAATGATACACAGATATATACCCTTTTAAAACACATTCATTTAACATCCATCTCTCTACATTATATCTACACTTCTACATTGCAACTAATTGTATAAAACTAACCACATAAAATTTTAAATGGTAAAAGGCAAATGGTTGAACTACAACATTACATCATTTTGGTACTTTCAGTTCTTATTAAATTTAATACTCAATAGTTTTCATTATTTAACAATGATTTTTCATAGAATCAAATCTCGAATTTGCACTTGTGCAATCGTGTCATATTTTCATCAATTACGTGATATTCAAACCCTTTCTAATTTCCCAACACGAACATAAATTATACCCAATGCAATGCAATGCTTATCATATCTTATGTTGGGCTATTGAAAATAAATTCAAGTGTTCACAAGAATGTAGTGAATGCAAGATAAAAATTAATCCAGTGTTCAGAATAATTCCCCCTTTTTGTGTTTACTTCTCACATATACACATCAAAATCACACAAGTAAGGTTTTTTTTTCCGTATCTTTATCTAACGCAACTTTCAATAAACGCACGTGTTTATGTTCTTGTTCGTAGTTGAATGACTTTTTAAGGACGAAAAAAAAGGGGAAAAAAAGAACAAAGAATTAGACTTAAATAAAAATATAAACTCCGAAATTCTCCGTCTAAGTTTACGAAACAGTTCATGGGAATTTGAGATAAATTTTCAGTTATCTACGTTTGTTTCTATAAGAGCAAATGGCAAATGGAATGTCTTAAAGTATCTCTGGATCAGATTAAAAAAAACCATACTTCTTTTATTAGGAATCTTTAGTAGTGATAAAATAAAAAAAGGAAAGATATATAATCGCGATTGCAAGCGAATTATTTTCAATTAATAAAATGGTGAGATTTATCAGCAAAAGTACCAAATAACAAATTGAAAAGTTTTCCAGGTGGAAAAAAAACTTATAATCGTAAAAAAAAATATAAAAGCTAATTATAAATAAACTAACCATTATCAGCCATGAAATTGTAAGACCAGGGGCGTAACGTAAGCCCCCACAACGGGGGGGGCAGGAATCTAGAGGGCCCAAAGCTTATGTTACGTTATGGTTCTGCAATCATTTGTAAGATCTGGCTAGGGGCCTAATAACATCCATTACGCCACTGTGCAAGACTGTACATTCTTTTAGATTATTATTATCTAAGTCCTAGCTTTTAAAGTTTTCAGATGTATTGAAAACTATTCTCATAGTCCTCAACTCTTAATTTAAAAAGTACCAGAAGAACATTTATCATTTACGCCACTACCCTTTACCTCGTAGTCAATTTCCTCATACACTAATTTTAGCAGGAGAAAAAAATATGCTTGTTAAAATTTAAGTTTGAAGATCAAGTAGCTCAAAAATGAGAATTTTTATTTATTTATTTATAACGTCTTAGTGGCCCCCGTTCTCTTTGGAGTAAACTTTCAAAAACCATTTTTAGCAAATCCCTACTGTACAGAGAATACATGTTTATCAAATTTCAAATCTGCACGTCTAATACCTTTAAAAACGAGATACTTTTAATCTCTAACACAACCGTAACCCCCCCCCCCCCAGGGCCGCAAAATTTATTCTTAGCGTATTTCTACTCAGTAAAAGATAAATCTTTTCCAAATTTCAAGTCTGAGTGTAATGCTTCAAAAACAAGAATTTCTACCATAACTCTTCCGCAACCCTACCTCCCCCCCTTTGGGAGACGATTTTCGCAAAACTCATTCTTGACGGATCTCTACTCAACAAAACGAACATGCTTGCCAAATTTCAAGTCTGTAGGTCTTCTGGTTTCAGAGACGTCATGTGTGAGTGAGTGAGTCTTTTTTCCTCTATACACTCGTATAGATTTCACAATACAATATAGTATACATAATTTACTATGTGTATTTAATTAAAATATATTCAGTTAACTATGCAATACCAGAAATAACGATGAAAAATGTAAATTGTTATTTAACTATAACAATAAGAAATAAGGTATTAAGTCATTAACTTGGAAAAATTCTTAACTTCATAATTAGCTTCTTTAATAAAATTTATTTTAAAGCTAGTGTCTTTTCATATAATGAACATAATCTAATAATATTTAATAAATATAGACATGTTATTTTTGAAAAACATTTCAAAACATCACAATAGAAAAACAGATCAGTATAACATATTATCAAATAAACACATCTAACGAAACAATATTTAAAACGTATATAAAATAAATCGCCAACAAACCGGAAAAAATAAGTCGCAAGTATAAACAAAATAGATTCATAATTCTCTCTTCACCGTGTCACATCGGACAGTTATGGTATCAACGAATTACGCCAAATCAACCACAAACTGAAATAATTTATTGATTAACCACTCAACCAAATGACATACTGAATCAAATTCGAATGTAGGACACACGAAGTTTAAAAAAGGAAGAAACGAAGAAACCCTTGACTTTTAATGACTGCTTATAAATCAAAATTCAAAAGTATCAATTCGAGGCATAACCTCTCGTCTGTTTCCTTGCACGAACTGGTAAAGACAAAAATAAATCTCGGATCAGATAAATCTTGTGGAAATATATTTCATTTTTCAAGCAAAAGCCATTTATTTTTTTCTTATATCGTGAGACAATAGTATGGTGTATGTGTATTATTTATATAAAGGTGTAAAAAATATTTCAATATTTTAAATAAAATTTTCTTCCTCAGTATGGAAATAAATGTCAATAAAATCGTTTGCTGATTTACCATTTTTTTACTTTCAAAATTATTCGATACTTGCTGTGAATAAAATCGTTTATTTATATTATTGAAATTTTAAAACATGAGTTTTTGGAACATGTTTTAGTACAAAAATACACATTGCAGTTTTCCAAACACAGAAATAACAAGAAATACAGAATAAAGAAGATCATGGACAATTTGAACATATATATAAATATAAATGAGCGATATAGCCGAAAGAATTGAATCATAAATGAATATTATTTAATTTAGCTAATTAAATGTGTTAACCCAAATTTGCTATTAAATTTGAGTATTATGTAAAAAAAATTAAATTATTCAAGAACAATTCAGCTTCTGAGTAATTATTTAATTTAATATGGTAAAAAAAATTGCTGTTACAGCACAAAAATATTTGCAAATGGCTGATTGAGAAGAAAAACAAAAAAAATGCAGACATTTTCAAAAAAAAAAAAAAAAAAAAAATGGTCGGAAAGAGAAAGATTGTTGACATTCTATAATTTACAATTTTCTTTTGCTTTCTTCTTTTAATGAAAAACGTATTTTTTAAACATTTTCATTAAAATATTTGTTTTATTTAGTACGTTTATTTTATATAAGTAATATAATTTATATGAATTAGGAGAACATATAATTCACTCAAAATTCGATGACATTAAGACCAAGGAACATTTAGAACTAAATAAAAATAATATTTGAAAGAAAAAGGGAACTAAATATATTTCTTTTCTAAGGAATTAAAAGTTAGTTGGGCAATTTTATATTTACAATCATAGTTAATTTTAATACGAGTACATAAAATAAATTATTAAGTCTTTTAAAAGAAAGAAATTACATTAAATTCAAAATTATATATATATTATACTTTTTTGTATCATTTACGAGTAAAACGAATAGTATTCCATAGCTCAAATCTTTTTTTGATTAAAATTGTTTGCATCATAGAAAACAAAATCCGTAGAACTCAATACCCTGTTAAAAATAAATACGTGTAAAATTGCACATTTCCTTCCTGATCAACATACATTGTATATTTTTGTTTGCTTTCGACTGCGCATGCAAGGAAAATATTTCTAAAATTTAGTAATGACGAAATGAAATGATTTTTTACCATTGAAAAGGAACTAAAGCCAAATAAAGCAAACTAGAAAGGAAAAATATAACAAATATATGTTTGACATTTTCATTCAAAATTATACTTGATCAAAATTTTATCATCTTATTGAGAGTTCATTTAGACGAAACGTAGATAGATGCCAAGTTTTATCTTAAATGTCAAATTGTCTTTTGGATGCCCTATGTGTTGTTAATACATTAAGAAAGTATACAATTTTAGGATAAATCATGTTTTAAATTATGTGTACTGTATAAAGTAGGACACATAAACCACTTGAGAAAATCGGCTGTAATTTTTCTTATTTGTGTGATAAATTTAAAAATGGAATATTAATGTGTTTAGATAAATTGGTGTTCGCGCTGCAATGGGCTAAATTCATTAGATGTCATAGTCACATGATAATGACAATCTCGTGGTTTTTTCAACCAATTAGTTAATAAATTGCTGTAACATCATAGTTACACAATAAATGCAATCAGGTGTTTCCAGCCAATGAGTTCTGTTGCCAACATTCATTTTTTGCGGAAACTTTTTGTTAAATGTATACATATTTGTCAACAATAAAAACGTATATAAGTAAACAAAATGTACTCGATTTAAAAGTACATATATATATAGGACATACATTTTTTTTTTAATTTTGAAAAACTTTGAAGGAATTTTAATATTTGAATACATTTACCAATTAACAAATTCGAAATTTTATCCTATTTTTACAAGTAAAACAAATCTAATGTAAGTTTGATTTAAATTCAATAAAGAACACGTGATTGTTTTTGTCACGTGATCGCCATGAATTTAGCCCATTTTATAAATTTCTTATTAAGTTTAAAAATAAAAGTACTATGTCAATCTCAAACAAATGCGAAAGGTTGTTCGAATCTACCTTAAATAATAGAGATATTATACTACTAACACAGATGCAGTACACAGAACTGTTTATTTATAAGCATAAATAGCATTAAAAGTACAGCTATAAGATTCATTATAAAATTCTTTATAAAGAATCTTTTTTTAGAATCAAGTGATAAATTTTAATCTAGATTCACATAACATCGCAACATTCACATCTGTTTGACTTACGACGCGATATATTTATTGAAAAGAGAGTTGTACAAAAAATTTTCATCCAAAATTTTTTTGAAAAATCATCATTATGTTATGTAAAAGAGTTAAAAATGAATAATTCATTTCATAAAAAATAACAGATTAATATAAAGCCGAAAGAAGAAAGAAAATAACACCAAGTTTGGTTGTAGAAGTTTTAAATGTTCAAGTTCATTTATCATCATTTTTTTTTTTTTTTTTGTAACTCAAAATAAAAATAAAAATTCTATTTTTCAAAGATTCTATATCAAAAATGATAATGAAAAAAAATTTGATAAAGCATAGGAATAAAAATAAATACGTATTTTCTTCAAAAGTCACAACACACTAGAATAGAAACGCTTTTTATCAGTAAATAAATACAGGTTCCATTCTTTTGACAGCTAAATTGTGAAAAATTGCTTGATTTTAGCTTCAAAACAAATGCTTCTAGAACGTTCTAAATGCAAAATATCCGGATTTATATCCTTTAAAAGTATTTTTAAAGAGAAAAAAAGTACTATACAAGGATAGAATTGAAAAAGAAAGACATCGTAAAATAAAAAAAGAAACAATTTATTGAAAACAAACAAATGAATATTCTTTCCAACGATTCCCATTAACCGAGGTATGAGCGGAACGAGGTTTGTTGATTGCACCTGACAGATAATTCTGCGTGAATTCGACATTGTTATTCTTCTTTTTAAAAAAAATCGTTCTCTCACAGAATCGATTATTTATATTCTAAAATTTATTTCCTTTTCCTAGAATTTTGAAGGATCATTTACAGCTTTTTGTATTTTAGAACGTCGGGATTTACTCAATTATTTCAGGGATTACAAGTAATTTATATTCCTTTTGGCACTTTGTTTTGTCTGGGGAAAATATGTTTTCTCACCTTTATCAACAAAAAAGCATACTTGTTTTTGAAGTTTTTTTTTTATTTATAATATTTTAATAGAAAAGTTTATGAAATCTTGTATCACAAAATCAAATTCTCAGTAAAAATATTGAAAAAAAAAAACGTCCAGGAAATATTAGACGGACTGTTGGCAATATAATGGTGTGTGGGTGTTTTATACTTAATTGTGTGTGTTTTATCCACATTTCTCAGGGGGGGGGGATTTCGTTTGTATTTAAAAAAAATTTTATATATATTTCTCTGCTTTTGAATTTTATATGCATTCATTTTTATTAAGAAAATAAATCAGAAGAATTATGTTTTATTAGATGTTCCATTGTTATTTTTCTTTCATTCCTTTAATCGCTTGTAGTTATGTGTTTAACTGTATTTTATTCTTTTTTTTTTATTTTAAAACCTCGAATTATTTTAATACAAAAGAGATATTACACAACTATATTATTTTAATTTAAAGTCATTATAATAACGATTATATTTTGATACCTGAAAGCATAAAATTCATTTTAATTTTATGAAGCACACTAAAAAATGTATAATTTTTCACAAATATGCTCTCACAATTACTACTTTATAAATATTATGATTTTAATCATCGACTAAAAGCGTCAATGCCCCCGAAAGATAGAAGCTACTACGTAATTGTGAATGGAAACATTTTCACTTTCTAGAATGTGCTAATTTTTTCCTTCATGTTGTTTTCCCAATCAAATGAAAATTGGTCAGAAAGCAACAACAAAATTAAAAAGTAATTAAAATTTTAAAAAAGGAGGAAGTTTGTGTATCTGTGTGCTTTTATCCCTGCTTAAGGTTGTTTTTACCACTAATGTAAGACAACTTCTCAACTTTTTTTCCTGCTGGGCTACATAAATATGTCAGCCCCAACATGAGGTTAAACGGTGAGGGGGTAGGGGAGAGAAATGCTTTAAGGACCAGGATTACATTGGAAATTTAAAATATGGAAAATTGATCAAAATATTTTCTCCTGTTTTGCTTTTTTTTTAATTATTATATATTTTTATTTTTGTCACCAACACTAAATTAAAAAAAAAATTTAAAAAACACTCTTTCACATTTTTTGCATTAGTAAACGGTTTCATATGATTACCAATAATACAACAAACTTCTTAGGATGTCTTTGTTACTTCTGTGACAAAGAATATTCAATAAAGCTTATTTATATCACCTCTTGAAAAATGAAAGTGTCATTGAATTATTCCTGTTTATTGGTATTTTTTTAGCCATTTCGTGAGAAATCAAACAAGTACTGATCCATGTTTGTTTTTCACTACAAAACAGTCAACCTCCAAATAGTTCGAATATTTTTCGCTTGCAAGGTATGAAAATTGTTCAAAATTAATTCCACCCAGAAAATGGTCGCTACTCCACTGTTGTATGTTATCACAAACCATAATTGTTACAAATAGAAAAAAAAATCAATTCGTAGCCGTACGACACTGAGAGTAAAAAAAGCTAAATTGATATATTTGATTTCTCGTCAAAGAATTTCCCACCAAATTTTTAATACATTTGTCTTAAATAAAAGAATTCCTCAGAACAATGGGTCATGACTGGGTCACTTAAAAAGGCTCGGTGGATAGCAGGTTGAGTATCGCTGATGTAAGAGCTTAATTTTTAAAAAGTTTTTAATAAAAAATTTAGGAAGGAATAATTTTAGTTACCAAAGAGCTATGTCATAGAAAATTAATAATTGTATAAATATATTATTTAATTATCTTAAAATTTGGAAAAACTGTTAGAGCTGACCAATTTATTGGTGCTAAAACAATAGTGCCATTGATGGCCAATAATAATAAATCTAGTCTCTGAATAATCTATACTTAACCACGTAAAATCATACTAACATTGTCAATGCAGCTTCAATTGTCGCCAAGTCTATTTCATTTTTTGCTAAATCTGTTCTAATTCATATTAAAACTTGCCATATCGGGGAAATATTGCTCAATATAAACTGAAATTGAAACCTTAAATAGATTCATAATTTTTATGAGAGTAAATATAAATAGTGAATTAAATGACGCTTTGACCACATCCTAGTCAAATTCGTATGTCGATATCAATCTTAATTTCGCCTAACAATATTGCGAGGAAAAATTGAAGCCTCAAAAGGTGCCTGTAATGTGGCGTGATAGCTTGTGGCAGCATCTGATGCGTCATTCATAACACTTAATATAATTTAAAAATATTGTATTAAGTATTAATTATATATTGTGAAACACCAGGGGGTGTTAACACAAAAAAACAAATGATAAAAAGCATAATAAATGTTTTAGAAACGAGGGCTTTTACTACAAAATCCCTAATCCAGTCGACTCTCGATGATTCGAAGTTCAAGGGAACAATGAAAAACTTCGAATTATCAAGAGGGTAGGAAAAATTCTCAAAATACACAAAGAGAAATTTTTTCATAACACATTTAAATTCGAAACTATGTAATAAAACAATTATACATGCGTATAAAATTGTTTTAAAGTGTTTTTAAAAAGTAATATGATACAGTATTAAAAAAAATATTAAACAGAAGTTTTAAAAGTCCTGTATTAAAAGAATGCATTTATGTATTAAAAACAACTCTTAAAAGAATACATGGTGTTCAAAATTATTATTTTTTTTGACGAAACAATCTGTTATCTTGTTTCGTTTTAGGGCATTCAATCTAACTTTGTAAATAGATTTTTCAAGAATAAACGAAGATTTAAAAACGCCCGCATCAACGTGATTTTAAAGGAGAAAGTTGTGTAGTTTGTTTAGCGACACTTAAGCTTCTGTCAGAGTTATAGGAGTAACTCCGATGGTCCTACGTTACAGGGGAGACAAGCAGAGACAATACAACACAAAACATGTAAGTTCCAACCTATTTGCTTCAGGATTCTACATGATAGAGAGTGTTTGAATTGTCGAGAGTTACATTAAATAACTTCGAATTATATCACGTGTTGTATTCTGGCCGGCTACAGATTTTACTTCGAAATATTGAATGTACCAAAACGTATTGTTTTTGTTCGAAATATCAAGAGTTTTTCTAGGGACTGAGCACATACTTCGAATTGGCGAGAGGTTCGTATTATCGAAGGTTTGAATTAGTGAAAATTGACTGTAATTGTAAATAAACCAACGAAACCGCAATATTCTCCCACTGTATTACTATTTAAAAATAAATCCAAAAATATCAAACCCATAGCAAAATTTTTAAGGAACTTTTTAAACAAATATACACAAACGCTAGCCCAGTGGCTGAATGGTAGTGTATCGCGCTTCCAGGTCCGAGGTTTAAATCTCGAGCTGGTAAAGGTCGACTCAGCCTTTCATCCCTTCAGTAGGTCGATAAATGAGTACCAAGCTTGCTTGGGAACTGAACACTGGGGGTTTCACGTCAGGCTGACCACTTGACCGAAACATCTGCACATGCAACCCAATGCCTAAGGTCACGCAAGCTGAGATAGGTACAGTAGGCTTTGGACCTCCTGGGCTGTTACGCCACTGAGTTCAGTTCAGTATACACACACATACTATATACGTATATTATCCACCTACTTGGCTAAATATTTCGTGATGTGTGAATACATTATTATTTTTCAAAGTTATTGATATCTTAGTCCATTAGGTATTCGATTGCATTCAAAACCCTTTTTGTAGCCCTCATCTTCTTAAAGAAATAGGACAGGACTAGACTTCTTAAAATGGGAGTATATTTATCCTTTACAACTACTCGGTAGTTGATTTTCACAAAATATGAAATTTGAAAATATGTTCTTAGTGGATTACAACTCAACGAAAGAAATATGATTGTCAAATTTAAAGACCGAGTTTAATAGTTGGAAAAGGATAATTTTTTTACCTATAACTCTCGATTTTAGTAAGACCCTTTCCTACGGGATCTCTACTCACAAAAGAAACATGACTGCCAGATTTCAAAAGTATAGGTCTGATTCATCAAAATCGAGAATTTGTCTGTAACGCACTGTTGCAAGTCAACTTGAGAGCCAAATTTCGTAAAAACTGTTCTTAATGGATCTCTACTTAAATAAAGAAATACGCCTGCCAATTTTTAAGTCTGTTGGTCTAATAATTCCGTAAATCTCGTGATGAGTGGGTATTATTCGCCAGTATATATACATACCTATAAAACATGGAATTTGTTATAGAATAACCCTTAACAACAAAACAATGCGTTATATCGTATATATAACAACTAAAATTACAGCTTTTTTAAAATAAAGTAATTGATTTTAAACTGATTACCCGATGCGCTAGAGACTTGAAATTTGGACCATATTTCCGAAGTGGATGACAATGCATGAAAATGTGGAAAAAAAGAAAATCTGGTCTCCGAACCCAGGCCCTCGAAGAGGGGGCTCCGATTTCGATAAGGGCCCCGTAAATCCGGAACTTACACGAATTTACACGAACAAAGACCACCTGTCAGTAGCACGGGTCGAATTGCGTCTACTTAATCAATTTTGTGTCTCTAGGGTCAAAGAAGGCCTCCCAGGTCTTACCATGTTTTTATTAACTCGCCTTCTTGTATGTCTGTCCGGGTGGAATTTTATAATTGATTTTAAACTAACTTCCCGATGAGCTAGAGACTTTAAATTTGAACTATAGCTCAGAAATGGATGAAAATGCATGAAAATGGTTATAAAAGCATGGCACATAAAAAAAATTTATTAAGAAAATTATTTAAAATAAATTGAAAATTTCAGTTAAAATAAAATATAACTAAAAAAATTCACTTTTAAAAATATTTTTTTAATCCTTGAAACAATTTTTGCTTTAAAAAACTTTATAGTTTAGGACAGTGATTTTTAAACTTTCGTATGTGCCGCCTCCCCCCCCCCTCCTCCTTTATGCATCAGTCAAACATCGCAGATCCCCAAGATTTTGAATACCCCTTCCTAACTTCCAGCACATGGCTAGTATGATTTAAAGATTCCTAAATAAACTTAAGGTATCCAATTACTATAAAATAGTTAACTTTGCCAAAAATTGAAAATTGTTTCATGATATTATTTTATAAACCAGATTTTATTTTATAAACCAGATTTTATTTTATAGGCCAGATTTTATTTTATAGGCCAGATTTTATTTTATAGGCCATCTTATTAGTTTTATAAAAATACCTTTATTCTTTTCCGTTCACTGGAACAAAACCAAAAGTGTTTTAGTAATAGCAGATGTGCCACTACTTTAAGCAAGATATAATATAATATATATGTGTGTCATTACTTTTTTTAAAACGCGTTTTACTTTAAATGTGTTTTTTTTTTTTTTTTTGAAAATACGTAAACGGGGACAGCGATTGTTCAAAAAGCTTTGATAGTAACCAACTGAAATCTTTTGTGTATGTTTTGTATAATAGTAGAAGTGTTTTAACTTTCAGATTTATCAATCACTGTTTTATTGCAAAATTTACAGCCCCTTTTGCGAATATAATCACTATTTTTTTTCAAGCAAATTTCTTATAATAACAAAGATAAAGTGCTCTAATTTTTGTAAAAATTAAAATTTCTTATCCTGAAGGTCATTTTAAACATGAATAACATAGCAACACATCAGAATTGAAAAATTGAAAATCTATTGATAAACTTTTGGTTCCGTTTGTTATTTTGTCAATTTTACTCATTTTTTCCAATTTTAGTAATAATTCCTTTTCCTATTCTTAATTTTAGCATATTTCTCTTAAAATGTATGAAGAAGTTCTAAAAATAACAAAAAAAAAATCCCCATATCTCCTTTTTTAAAAAAAAAAAGTTGTCACAAGTAGTCGGATACCTTAAGACTGCCTCTTCTACATATACAGGCCCTTTTCAACACTTCTTTTCCCTCTTTAAGAAAACAGTAAATATCCAATTAAAAATTACTAATTTTAAACAAATAACGTACAAATCAAAATACATGTTCAAGTAGAGTTTTTGCATTAAGGACAATTTAGCAATCTGTTCTAAAAAGTTGCATCTTAAAATTTTTCTACGAGGCCTTTCAGAGGCTGTGAAAAAGAGAAATCTTAACACTAAATGAGAAATCTTGGAGGACCCCCGGGATCCATGGACCACAGTTAAGAAACCACTGGTTTGGAATGCCTCACAGCTGCCTAACCGTACTGATATAAAAGCGCATATTGTTAGAAAATGTAAAATATTTTGAAATGGTAAACAAGGCTTAGAAATGAATACAATGCAGCAGGGGAAACGACAACAAATTTTGAATGAAAAATACAGAGGAAAAGAGAATACCATCTGCATGATCGTAAATTTCCTCTTATCTTCTTTCTAGAGCCATTCATCGTGAAATTCAAATAATGGTTCAGAAAAAAATGAACTGTATTAGATTCAAAACCTGTACTGATTTATCTTGGTTAGAATGAAATGAACATAGAAAGTCCATGCTTTAAAAATATTTGTACAAATCATTTAAAAGTGTAAAGTATAATTTTATTTTTGTAACTTCAATATTTTGTTAAATTTCACATGAATTTTATATATAAATGTATTTCTATTTACAATAGGCAATGTTTCTTTTGTAAAAAAAAATCACTTTCATAAGACAGAAAATAGTAAAAAAGTTCAATGCTCACAAAACAATTTTTTTAAGGATCTGATTTAGCCACATATTGTAATATTCAAATTTTAACAATGAAACGCAAATACTATTCATATTTCGCATATCTTTGTACGGACAGCAAATTAGAGGTCCATTGCCAATAACTCGAGTAGATTTATAATAAAATGTGTTCACATAATTCTCACTCACTTGTAGAGACAGCAATTTTCGGTTTTACTATACTGATCTCATAAAACAGTGAGTGAATATTAACGTCACACTGTTCAGCTGCACGACGGCATTTGACGACGGACCGAGCCAATTATGAAGAACCATGGTCAAGTGACGCGGACGATACCTGAGCTGCCCCCCTCCCCTAACTACTACACCACACCAACGGGAGGACATTTGAGCTCTGGACAGATTTAACGAGCATCGCTCCCCTTCACGGCGGGTCTTCAGTGATACTAGGCTCGAACTCAGGACACGCTAGACATGATCCGATGCCTTGACCACTTGGCTACCACGGCCACCGGTAATAAAACAGTGAGTGTATATTAATCGCATTATAAGGTTGCACAAATACTAATGGGGATGGACCTCGTAATTTTGAACCATGGTCAAGTGACGAGGACGATATCTGAGCTGGGATTCCCTCTCCTAAATTCCACGCCAAAGGGAAGAAGTTTAGCCTCGACAAATTTAACGTGCAACGGCTTCCTCTACACGGAGGATTTTCAGCGAGTGAGTGAATGAATGAATATTAACATCGCATAGTCCAGCTACTCGAGTCCTTTTGGCGACAGACCTCGTAAATTTAAGCCATGGTCAAGTCGTAATAGATGGGCTATCCCATCCATTAGTGTACGAGAGTTAGAAGGAAGACCAGCCATAATCAAAACAACATTTTTCTTACTATTCGCAACGACACAAATTCAGCAGTTTAAGTTAAGAAATGCACCAATTGATAAAAATGGGAGCAATTACGAAGTAGACGAGATAATTGGGAGGAATAATAAATAGGATCCCTTACACTTATCTCTTCCAGGCAATGCAACTTCTTATATTTGAAGATAATTTCTAAAGTAATCCAATCCAAACAAATCTAATCTAATTTAACAACTAATTGACCAAACCATCAATCTTGATGTTTATCAAATAATCTACGAAGTGCTTTCCTCCAGCTTTACGTTATCTTAAGTTAATCATCAGGATATCCTTTAGCTTCTTTCCTTCTCGAACCCGAAAGCCAATACTTAAATACATGACATAATTTACATAGATCGCGTCTTCTTCGGGAGAAAGTTTTCAGTTAAATAATATTTAAAGAATGCTATTCCCCAAGAGGATTGTTAGGAAAAACGCGGATAGGCCCGTTACAAAGTGACGAGGACGACACCCACTGGCACCTTTTTTCCTAACTACCCCACCACACCAACGGGAGGACGTTTCAGCTCTCAGCGTGCATCTCTCCCTTCCATATCGGGTCTTCAGCGGTACTAGGCTCGAACTCATGACACGCTGGCTACGAGCCCGTTACCTTGACCACTAGGCTACCGTGGCCCTTGGCGAGTCTTCAGAGGTACCAGGCTCAAATTCATGACACGCCAGTCACAAGTTCGTGACCTTGACCCAGGATATGTGTAATCGATCATTCTGCAAAAGATTTCTTGTTATTAATTCCTCGGCTATTGGCGAGTAATAGAAGGGCTATTGGCGAGTAATAGAAGGGCTATTGGCGAGTAATAGGGCTATTGGCGAGTAATAGAAGGGCTATTGGAGACATACCACGTAATTTTGAACCACGGTCAAGTGACGAAGATGACAGCTGAACCGGCACTCTCCAAACTATCACACCACTTTAAAGGAATAACTGTTATTCAGAGGAGCGGGGCTTTATTTGTCTCTAATAATAATTTTCTTATTTTATTTAGAGAAAACTCAAGTTTTCAAATTCAGAAATTTTGGAATAAAAAAGGTGCATTTTGAGTTTAATTATAACATTTTTGCATTATTTAATATATATGTATAGTTTAGTTTTTTTTTTTTTACATCAAACGCTTCGTCTGACATACGCTTTGTAAAAAAAATTATCAACCACATTAAATAGAAAAACGATGCTTAAAAAATTAATTTGGACTCTTTATTTATTACTTTTTTTTTTATTGGCCATTATCATTCGATAAATCCTCTTTCAAGGATGGAAATTTTGACAAATCCATCCAACACGATGATCGAATCTATTGTCAACTTTACTCCATACTAAAGCAATTATAGCATTGACAGTTAAATAATAGCTATTAATTCTTCTACAAACAACGGCTTGTTTAAAAAACCCACTTGTTATCCAATATGTCAGTACGATCTTGTCTTGTCACTTATTATCCGATACAAACAATGGTGGATATAGAAGCCACTTATTGACCAATTTGTCACTTAAAAAAGGTATTGGTTCTTCAACAAACAGATTGATTAAGATGCCACCGTTTCTGAAAATTTTTCTTTCGTTCTGCAATATTTTTTCACGACACATGTTTTAACTGCATCCTTTTATGTTTTATCCATTCCAAAATAATAAATATGTAGATAACAGATTGACTGCTTGTGTGTGCATTTGTGAGTATGTGTATGTGTTTATTTGTGTATGTATGAGTGTGTGTGTATGTATGAGTGAGTGTGTATGAGTGTGCGTGCGCGATTTTAATTTACGTCGCACTGTGAAGCAACATGAGGGCTTTTGGCGACACCTCGCAATTTTGAACCACGATCAAATGACGAGGACGACACCAGAACTGGAACCCACTCTCCAAACACCATAACATGAAGACTTTGAGCCACAACGTGATAACAGCAGCCCATACGGTAGATTTTCAAACCCGCGAATCGACAATGAGTAGCGACCATGACCATTCGGATACCGCGGCCACGGTGGAAAAAGCTTTAATCCTTTAAAAGCCTCCGGCGTATTTATCCGTCTTGCTCAACCGGGGCGTTATGTTCCATGACGTATATATACATCCTTCCGAAATATGATTCTGAAAACGAGTTTCGAACACGCGAATCGACAATGAGTAACGACCATGACTATGCGGATACCACGGTCTCAAAAAAACATTTAATCCCTTTAGTGCCTCCAGTGTATTTATCAGTCTTTCTCAACCAGTGCATCATATGGCCCGGACGTATATATACGTCCTTCCGAAATACAATTCCTTTCTTTGCGCGGATATCAGTAAAACTATTCCGAAGAGGCTTGGGAATGTAACAAAATGATTTTGACAGTGTGTTTGAGAAGGATTTACTTATTTCTGAGAAAAGTGTGCTCTTATTTGTGCCTTTTCTTTTCCCCTCAATATACTGCATACCGGGCCTACATGAAAAACGGTGGTAAAGGGAGCTAATCGCGTAACTTTTTTCGGCAGTTAAGGGGTTAAGCAAATTCTAAATTACTGTGGATTCACATTCCCAATAGTATACAATATACTAAACATAGGAAATGCTTTTTACCATTTTTTTTAATTTCAAAAGCAAATATATATCCAAGTATTAAAAAAACATGAAAGTAAATTAGCACGTAGAATCTCGTTCCTGTATTGAAATACTTTTGCATTTATAATTTTTTACAGAAAAATTATAAAGTTGATGCATAGTTTTTATAAGTCATACTTACAAATTTCTGCGCGAGAATTCGACATCTCTTTGATGTATAACGAAACAATATATCTCTACTACTAACTTTTTTAAATTTATGACACACACACAATTTAAATCTAGTCTCTCGCGTGGATTTCAATTTTTCATTAGGGAAATTTAAAACCATGCTTTAAGCTAACAGTTAAACCTCCGATGAAATAATTTGTCAACCTCAAATTATACTGTTAAAACCAAGAAGTGCAATATAAGTATTGCAGCATTATGACTAGCAATAGCGTAGTACACTATGTAATTAGATTTTTAATAAAATAACGAAATTAAAGAAATACAAAAAGAACAAATGTACTTTAATGTAAATTTGGAAAAAAAATGATAAAAACAAGGTCAACGATAAATTTATGCTTTACAATAGGAATTCCATCATTTTTGTTGAGTTTCTACAGAAAAGTTATTATATATGTAAACCAAATTTCAATTGTGAAGAAACAAATTACATTTAAATAAACTCTGCTCATTTACAGTTAAAATTCCTTTTAACAATAAGAAATAATATATACCTTTTTGTACATACTATCAACACAGTATAAGGGAATAAACATGGAACTCACTAAATATAAAAGGAGATTTTGAAAAAAAAAAGAGTAATGTTTTAGATGCAGTTTACAAGAACATTTTGATGTAAAATATTTTATGCATAATTTATTTTAAAAACTAAAATATATTATTTTCTTAGATGTGAAACGTTTTAAGCATTTCTTTAATATAATAAATCCAGAACTTAAACTAAAAAAATGATTATACTATCTAATATAAATTGCTTCTATTTCCTTTAATAGCAAACACATTTAAAAAAGTATGATTATATAAATTATATTTTTGACCACTTGATTCTGACAAATCGCTAAACTTGAACAAATATCTTATGTTTATAAGTCGTTCATTTTTATACAACAATGAATATAGAGTAAATAATGTTCAAATTAATTCTACAAAGGGTTTAGTAAAAAAAAAAGTTGTATTAAATAAAAATATACTTAAAATTATATATAGTTTAGATGAAATTAAGTATAATTTTTTACAGTACCAAATATGTATGTTATGATCAACACATTTTGTTACTAGTTGCAACTTTTATGGAAAAGATGTTATTTTTTTTGGAGAAATGCATTTCAATATTCAAAATCCCCTTCCCCCTTCTTGGAGGTAACCCGCTAGAACTCTTACAATTAACTCACGCTCTATTTTTTAAAAAGGTTTTTGATGCATATTTCATATAAATAAAAGCTTAAAATCGTATCTTCATAAATAAAAAGGAAAAAAAGTATTCATATAAAGTTATCTTTCTTTGGAAATTAAATTTCATAAAAACTTTTCGTTAAGTTATCTGTTTTCTTATTTAGCTATAGTATTCCAGGTATTTCATTTGGATACCACTAATATAATATTTCATTTTATTATCATTATTCTATGATAATTATTAAAATTCAACTAAAAAATTTCATTCATGTACAAATTTTGTTTTTAACCCTATCATCAACAATTAATTTAGATTTCATATTCATTATTGAAATCTAAACAAATTTCGGCATAATCAAAAATATTTGAATGCAATGCCTAATCATAAGTGAAAGCTGAAAACACAATCATAAATTTTTAGTTTTCGAAATTTGAAATCACTTTAAAGAATGATTGTTTTTTTTTTTGCAAAGTGGAATACAGAACTCATTATTTTGCGACTTGAGGATTGTTTAAAAAACAATATTTTTGTCGGAAAACATTTAAGTAGAATTTTTAAAAATCGAAAACTTAATTTGCCATAAAACGATCTGAACAAACTGTCAGTTTATAATTCCTTTTAAGTTCTAAAACAGAACAGTTTGCTCAGGAGCACATATTACACACAAGAACACTAATTTCACAAACAAATAAAAATTCCATGTGGCCATAAAAGTTCTTAATCATTTCAACTTACCTCCAAAACCTCCGGAATGATCGTAACCGTATTGATTTTTCGCCTGCACGCAGGTAAGGATGCAACACATTAAATGGAATATTTACACACCAAAGAAAATCGTCTGCACAAGACGTTCCACCACTTATCTGCAATTCCGGTTATCACGTGGGAGTTTATCTATAACCGTAGTCGCGTAGTGTTCGGAATGGAGTCGATGATTGGGTGATCGCTCACTGATCGTTTTTTTACTGAGCTACTGAGTGTCATCACCGGAGTGTTCGTTTGCAAGATTTGGTTCAATGAATTCTAAACGTGTGCCGCCATCTTTCGGCAGAAAGAAGCGCTGATTTAGTGAAGCGCGGCTCAACAAAAGAAGGAAGAAGAAAAAATACTCTATTTAATCTTCTTTTATTGTACTCGCGTTCGTGTTCTACAAACATGACGGAAGACGAAACGCAAGTTGAAGGGCAATAAAGATAAAAATCGTTCGAAAATTTCCATTCTCGAGGCTAAAAAACGTTTGTGTTTTTTTCGCCTCGCCCGAATGGCAACGGTTTCGTTTCTGGTGGTAAAATATTCTGAAAGTCGTGAAGATTTGGTATGCGGCAGGCCGAGTTTTTAAACTTTTTTTTTCCTGCAAGTTTTCGGTCTGAGTTACAGTTTGTTCAAGGATTCAGTTTTCAATGTCAGGTTTTTGATTCCGATTCAGTTGAAGATTTATTTGACATGGAACAAAGCATTTACGCTATGGAAAATTTTGTAGAATCCGAGTGCGAAGGTTATGTCTGAAAAATGATAAGCATCAAATACGTTAAGATTAAGTGTTATCGTAAACTAAAGAGAAAAGCTATGCGTGTTTTATTGAGTATTCTCTCTCTCTCTCTTCATTTTTAAGTAAACAAAACTGATACAAGTGGTTTAAAAGAGACTTTAAAATATTTTCCTTGTTTATTTTTAAATATTCTAATTATTTAAAGTAGATAGCTTAAAAAGAATTTTCATCAATAGAAAAATCTATAATAACAGATTTGATTCCAATAATATATGAACGATCTCTAAAGTAATACTTTGTTTCAAGGGCTGAGCAACCATTTTTGCTTCTAGTGCCACTTTGCGGAAGCAAAGGATACAGGAGAGTCACACCTTTTTAAAATGATTCCATCCATTAGTTAACACTGTACCTCAGAAAAGGTATAAATTGTACCATGAAAATCAAAACATGTTTTTCAAATAAAATAGTGGCAGCGTTATTCAATTTATTTGCTGTGCTAATTTTATATCGTCTATACCTACACGCACACACAAGCCCGTTTAGTTTTAGAATCAATTTAATGAGACAAATGTACCCTATATATCACCAGTTACTTATTAAGGCATTGGCCAACTGGGGGCGGGGCCACAATGGGGGCCCCGTCTCATTCTCGACTTAGCCTTCATAAGATAATGATTCAAATAATATCAACGGTCAAATGCTTTTTCCGATTGTATATCCTCCGAAAAACTGGGAATTTCGGACAATTTGTCAACTGGCTACATGTGATGACCGTCGTTCATATATAACCATAGGCTTCCCACCACACACCATCAGTCAAAAGGCGACAATCAGTTGGGCCGTTTGTACAACTGTAATTCATGTACATTTATTAGTTTCGGGTTATTGTTTGTACGAGTATTTGACAGCGTATGCTAAATACTGGCTTCTTTTAATGGTTGTAGGCGGGGCCTACATTTGTGTTGGGGCGCAGAGCCTCAAGAAGTCTTATGATGTCCCTGCCTATCACACTTTTCTAGATTTTGTTTTTCACTCTTGAAATCAAGAGGGAGATTGCTAGCGTGTGTTGAAATACTCCTCACAAACTGTAAGTTAAAGACAGCCACACAACTTGGTATTTATATTTACTCCTGGTAGTGATCTTCATACAAAAACGCTTTGCTGACAAATATATGTTGACCAAATATAGTGATCATTTTCAGTCTATATTGTTTTCTGATTGCATTAGCGGGCCTCAAAAAATCTCTTCGCGGGCCGCTAGTAGCCCACCCCTGCTTTATTTTATGATGTTCTATATACAGTAAAATCTAGACTTACGCGATTTTAAAATCACATCTAATAGTCTTTTTTTTTTTCATCACTGAAACTTAGGCGGAATTAGAGCCAGATCCTGATAAAATTGTTAATTTGATTGAAGAAGTTGTCAATCTTGCCAGGCAAATACATTTAGAAGTGGATAGTGATGATGTTCAAGAACTGTTGGATTCTTACAATCAGGAGATGACAATTGATTAGCTCATAGCAATGCAGAGCAAGAGCAAGACATTGAAGAACTTTAGCCCTTAGACCCAGTTCAATCAGGAGATCAAATGACAGTTTGGAATTTGACAGTACGCCTCAGTTTAATTGAAAAAAGGTCACAAATATTTTTTGAAAAGATAATCTCCAACAAGGGGCGTATTTCTTCAACAAAACGTGAAATAAAAAGTTTATTAGCATGCTACTAGAAAATTTTGCGGAAGAAAAGAATCTTTGAGACGGCAGACTATTTTGTTAGATTTTATGCTCTACATCAAAATAACTTCAGTTGGCGATTTGGTTTTTGAGTTATCTAAGATCTTATTAAACTTTTTTGGTCCAAAATAATTATTTCCTTTCTTCTTTGGTCCCAACTAAAAATAATTTATATGTATTTATATGCGACTTTATACCCCGATTTACGCGAATTCGATTTGCGTGACCATCTATCGAGTAAGTTCGGGATATTACTGTATATAAGAAAGCTTTTACCGGAATTTAAAATGAGAGTGTTAACTGAGTTACATTTTTAAGGCGTTAAGGTATCCGACTACCCTAAAATTGTGAATTTTGCCAAAAATTGACAAATATGTTTATGATTTTTTTAATGGGCCCTCTTATTAGCTTTATAAAAATAACAAGTTTATCATTTTCCGTTCATTAGAACAAAAACTACAAGTGTTTTAGTAAAAACAGATGTCATTACTTTAACCAAGATATGTCATACTTTAAAACGCGTTTTACTCGATATGTTTTTTTTTAAATAATCAAATGGGATCACAACGATTGCTCAAAACGTTTTGAACAAAATGAGCTGAATTTTTTTCTGTAAGTTCTGTATAACAGTAGAATTGTTTTAACCTACAGATTTATTAATCACTGTTTTATTACAAAATTTATAGTCCCTTATGTGAATATCATCACTGTTTTTCAAGCAATTTCATATAATAACTGAGATAAAGTGCTTAGTTTTTGTAGAAAAGAAAATATCTCTTATCCTAAAGGTCATTTAAAAAATGTATAATATAGCAACACATTAGATTGAAAAAATTGAAAATTTGTTCATAAGCCTTTGGTACAGAAATGACCGCGTTTATGCTATTTTTTGTCAATTTTTACCTTTTTTTCCATTTTAGTAATAATTTTATTTTCTCTTCTTAATTTTAGCACATTTTTCTTAAACTGCACTAAACAAATCTAAAAATAACAAAAATACCCATATCACCATTTTTTTTTTAAAAAAAAAAGTTTTTGCAACCAGTTGGATACTTGAATATACTTTTTTATATTTCATATTTTCAGGAGAAAGATAATATTTAGTTAAAAATCCCACTTTAGCCCAAATTGTTGCGTGTATGGAATCAATTTACAGTTTCTTTTTATAGCACGTTTTTTATTACCAAAGATTGCTTTATCTTTCATCATTCAAATGAATAGATTTAATTTTTAACATACATTTCTATATTATGGAAATCTCTTTGTAAAAATGTAATTCCCCATAGATGTGTATCCGTAATAAAAAAAAAACTTGTAAGATACGTGGAAGATGTGTTGTGCAAGTGTTACTCGTCATAGCAGTAAATTATTTTTCGAGCTAGATTTAATGCATCGCTTTAACGATACCCTAAGAGGCTATTGGCGACCAATAACTCGTATTTCAGAGCTCCATCAAATGACGAGATCGACTTATAAATTGGCTCTTAACTTTCCTATCTTCTTTCACTCTTCCTCATCATGGAATATAACCTCGAAGATCTACTTAAAGAATGAGTGAATATAAGGCGCACTATTCAGCTACTCGAGGGCTTTGGCTACGGAACTCGTAATTTTGAGCCACGGTCAAGTAACGAGAATGATACCTGAGCTGGACCCCATCCCCCTCTCCTAGCTTCCACACCATACCAATTGGAAGACGTTTACAACTTGACATATTCAACGCGCATCGGCTCCCTCTTTCTGGTGGATCTTCAGCGGTACTTGGCTCGAACTCATCACACGCCAAACCACGAGTCCGTTACCTTGACCACTACACTATCGTGGCCACAAAAAGTACGTAGCAAATTACTTCCAAAGTGTGATTTTATTAAACAACCAATCAACTCCACATTCTACTCAACAAGAAGTAACAAAAAAAAAAATTATGACAATTCCTACTTAAATCAACAAAATAAAAATTTATTTTAGTTAATTTTTATTAAATAATTACAATTAATGTAAATATGTATATACATGACAGAATCACAACATTAAATGGCAATTAATTTTTATTAATTATCATTAAAGTATCGTATTATCATCCAAAACAATCGTGTATATGAAATTTCAGTTCAACTGTTCAGATTTGAAACGTGAGGGGAAAAAACCCTTTTAAAGTTTTGATCCAGGCCGCTAAAAATGAAGCAAACGTCACTGTATCTGTAATTCTTTAAATAATTAATTTCAGTCAATAATTTTAACTAATTATGATTAAATTATCATATTGTTACCCAAAACAATAGTGTATAGAAAATTTCAGCTCAAATGAGAGCTTAAAAATGTGTGAGAAAAAAACATTTTCAAGTTTTGACACAAGTCATCAAAAGGGTCGCTAAGTCGCCAAAAATGACGCCAACGTGGCTGTATTCGTAATTCTTTCAATAATTAGTTTTAATCAATTAATTTTTATTAATTATAATTAAATTACTATATTGCCATCCAAAATAATCGTGTGTACAAAATTATAATTCTATTCAGTGCTTTAAAATGTATTTTATTAACGATTGAATTGAACAAGTTAAATAAATATATAAATAGAGAGAGTGAACTATATATAAATAGTCGGAATTGAAAAATATTATTTGAAATATAAAAAATAAACAAGAGTTTATTTATTAAAATTTTTCTGTTTATATATATAATTTTTTTCATCTGTATCACAGTAGAAACTTTTTTTTGTTTTGAAATAGTGAAAGCTGTAACCTTCTATACTGAAAAAATAGTTTTTTTTTACCAGTAGTTATGTTTCTTCTTGTTTGTTTTACAGTGATCACTGTATTTCCGAGATTGGAACAGTGCTATAAAGTTTTCAAGGACTAGAGAATAAAATTGAAGGAACTGATTTTTGTTCTTTTTTTCCATTTCTATCATCAATCACTCTGCAGATAGTTCTTTTTTACTCCAATAGTTCAAAACACACACACACACACAGTGTCTACATTTCACTATTAGATCTTTTTGTAAAAAATTCTATTGTTCGGGGAAAAAATCTCATGCAAACATGTGATTTGTCAAAAGATTCAAACAGTTTGAAAGCATATGAAAGTTTACTTGAATAAGAAACAGTTAACAATGGATTATTAAAAAAAGCTTATAAAAAATATTGTGCACTACAATTCAATGGGGCTAGGTGATAGGGTTTGCAGCTCCGGGATCCCGGTGGTTTTTCCAAATCCCGGGATATAATTTTTTTGTCTGAATTATAATTTGAAATTTTTTTTTCAAAGTATAGTGAATCTGGTATTGCATTTAATGTATAGTTTTCTTCTTTTTTGTACAGTATGCGTTAATGTCAGTTTTCTTACGTGTTGAACCTTGAAGGGTTCGAGGTGGGTGTGTACATTAAACCGTGAAATTTGATATTTGTTATCTATTATTTTCTTCTGTAACTTTCTCCCCATCGCGAGTGAGGTCAGAAAATGGACATTTCTCCCATCCTCAGGATGTCCGGTGTCAGTTAACTTGGACAGAAGCAATTAGAATTTTTGGAAGATATCTAGTAGGATTTTCAGCCCCGGAATTCCGAAACCCCGGGATCCCGGCTCTTTTTCCAATCCTACTAGAATTTAATTTTTGCCTAAAATATATTTTAAAAAATTTTTCTCATAAAAAGTTTCTAAAAATTTAATTTTTTAAAAAAATATTTTTTTTTATGAAATATGTACGAAGATTTTTTTTGTGCAATTATAAGTGTGCTATAGGTAAAAAAAAAAAATTTTAAAAAAAAACATATGCATAGCTCTTATTTCTCGTATGGGAAAATGTCGCACAGATCTAAGTGGCTCACTGCAATGTTTACACAATAATATAAGCAACGTCAAAAGAATAGATTTTTTCACAGTTCCTTCGTCAGTTAAATGCCGTAAATTAATAGTGGACCTGCTTGGAAGACTTGAGACACTTCAAATCCCAATGCATTACTAACAGCTCATGCAACTGGATCTTCAATTTCAAATGAGGTAACATTTAAAATTGATTCCCATTCTGATTCAATAACTGGATCAATTTATATACAAAAGCCTTTAAGTGTAGCAGAAGAACTAAATAAAGCTATCAAAGAGGTATATGCGCCAAAGCAGTCTATTAGATTGGAGACACTGTCATCAAAAATTCAAAAAGAAATGTCTCTTTTTTAAAAATGGAGGGAGACCTGGTGACTACCTGAGAAGAACATACTCCTATTAAATGACGATAGTACCTACTAGTAAAGAATGCGAACGTGCATTTTCTACGGAAGGACAATGTGTAACACAAATAAGAAGCCGTTTCAACGATGAAACGCTGGAGGAGTTGCATTTTTTTTATAAGATTATTTACAAAAAAACACAAGAAAGGAAGAAATGCTTTTTTTTGTTAAATTTCATTATGTACTATTTTTATTTGTTTTTTATGGTGAATTGATTTTTTTATTTCTTTAAAATAATATTAAATCAATATTTACTTATATTTTCAATTTTATTATGCAATTTCAACTATGCTAATATGTAAGTATTTTTAATAAAAAGATCAATCCTAATCCCGGGGCCAATCCCCGGATTTGGATAATGTAATTCCGAAATCCCGGGATTGAAAATATGACACGGGATTGCAAACCCTACTAGGTGAACGAAATTAGTAGTAAAAGCATAGAATTCTCTTTTCATTCAAGGGTTAACTGTGCTTGACGAGAATACTCGTCATCGAGAAGTTACAGGATTTTTCCTCATGACGAATATACTCGTCATGCGTAAAAAGTAGTGACCATTGGCTATTTCAACTATAATTTTTGACAAAAATAAAACATATTCTCAGATTTCAAGATGCTTAGAATATTTTGAGGTCAGGCCGGAGTATAAAGCAAATAAATCAAAAATATGCGTTTAAATATGCACCGACTGAAACAGAGTAGAAGTTTGCATAACGTATTTATTTAAGTGAGACAGTGGCGCACACAAGGTCCGGACCCCCCACACACAAAGCCCTTGTTTTTTTCGATTGATTAAATTCTATATATATAGTACGTAGAAATTAATTAAGTATGTTATTAAAAATTAATTTTATTAATTAATGCTAATTATTCATTTATTAATTAATTTTTTACTGTTTTTTTGTTCCTAAAATCGACAAAATTAAAAGAATATGTTAGGCGGCGTATTGAAGCATAGTACGAGAACAGTGGATTTTCAACCTTGGACCCCCGCCCCCCTCCTTGAAAAATTCCTGTGTGCGCTACTGAAGTGAGATGATAATGTTTTTTAGGTATTAGCTTATAAAAAGAGGTAAAGTTGATTTATAATAAGGTTCCTTCAGGTATTGTCAGCCATGGGACAAATCAGAGCCGATTTAAGCAGGCCCTGGGAGCAGAAGATCTACGGGCCTCCTTGGCACTGTCGAATCCAAGGTGGGGCTCTTAGATCCGGTCAAGTCCAACTTATCTGAGCTCTTCCGGGTCCGGGACCCCTGGGCGCCCAATAGATAAACCTGCACTGGGACAAATGCACGACGCTAACCAGATTCCCAAAGTCACCGAGCTATTGAGTGGTGTAAATGCCAATTGTTTGATGTTCCGACCATGTGTTGACATTAGAATAATGGTCCAATGTCGTGCTGCTTGAAGAATAGCTATTTTATTGGGGTGGGAAAAGCAAGGATGCTTTATGGTAAGAGGACTGTGATCAACCCTGCAGCACCTACTCTAGAACTTCCTTAGAGTCGGGACAAGTAGAAAATATTTTGTGAGTAAAGAAGGTACCAACTAGTGCGTGTTTAGGTTTCTCTGTCCGGAGAATTTGAATGGCCACTAAAATTCATAGATATCCATAAAATCTCCAATATGTATGTACAGTAGAACGTCGTTTATTCGAACGTTTATTATCCGGAGCTTCAAATATCCGAACCAGTTTTTTTCGTCAACTACATGTACTGTACATGGATACGTTTTCGAACAATGCAATGCTCAAGAGTTGTTTCGCGTGAGGCCGAAAGTGACGGGGAAACCCAAGGTGAGGGATATTTAGGAAATTTCAGTTGTGTGTAATTTGGTGAAAAATGCATGGAATAAGCTGTGGCCAGATTTATGGAAGGCGAAAAAGCCTTTAATGACGACCACAGGAAAGAGAGAGAGATTACTGACTTTGTCCAATCGATCCCAGGATATCAAGAATGCGATGAAGAAGATGTAGAAACCTGGATAGCATGCGATGCAGAAAACTGCGGATTTCAAATGCTAAATAATGACGAGATTGTGACTTCTGTACAAGAAGAATCCGACCCTGTCGACGATGAAGCGGGTGAAGACGAGGACAACAACAACAACGAAAGTAGCAAGGGTCCATCAAATGCTGGAGCGTTTTTTGCGTTAGAGACAGCTATGGAGTGGTAAGAACAACAGTCAGAGTGCTGTCCTACTCAACTACTGCTACTCAAGAGAATTAGAGACCTTGGAGCAAAAAGAAAACGATGGTGCACAATGGTACAGCGAAAAATACGTGATTAATTTCCACAATAAAGATAAAATTGCGACATTTTGTCCCTATTTTGCTTTTTCTTTTCAAGCACGTTTCCCGCATGTGATGATTTTCAATATTTGTATAATTTGGTTTCAATACTGCATGGATCGCATTCGGTTTTCGGTTATCCAAACAATCAAGTATCCGAACGGTGCCCGGTCCCAATTGATTAGGATAAACGACGTTCTACTGTAATGTATATTTTCGTTAGCTAAATAAATATTCGTAATAAAAATGGCAATTTTGTGAAATAAACCCTTTTTTTTATCCAATATTTTAACAGTGGAGCTTACTCTATGATTGACAAGTATACTCGTCATCGCTCGACTTCCGAGGCGCACATTCTCCTAACTGTGCTCTCTCAAACTAGAGTGCCACAGTTGTGAAGGATCTTTCAGTGTAAGTTTCGCTGTTAAAGTATTGTTTCAAAAAGATGGGTTTATTTTATAAAAATGCAAACTTTATTACTACTACACTTATTCATTTGGTTAACATAAAATACATACATAGTGGAGTTTTTACGGATACCTATGAATTTTAGCGACCGTGTCAAAATTCCCGGAGTGGGAGACTTAAACACACACTAATGTACTACCTTCTTTACTCCAAGATATTTTCTACTTGTCTTAATACTAAGGCAGTGCTGGAGTAGGTGCTGTAGGATTGATCACAGTCCCTTACCAGAAAGCCTCCTTGTCTCCCCAATAAGATAACTGTTCTTTCTGCAGCACGGCATTAGGCCTTTTCTCTGATGTCAGCACTGGGTTCTAACATCAAACAATTGGCATTAGTCCCACTCGATTGGTAGGTAAGTTCGGGTCAGCAGTTATCAATGGGCCCAGCGACTGGTCGGCACCACGTATTTGTCCCATGGCTGACTCTCTACCTGAAGCAACCCTTTTATAAATCAATTTTCCAACTTTGCCTCTTTTAGTCTAACATCTAAAAAACATTATCATCGTACATAAATAAATTCGTTTTGTGAACTTATATGCTGTTCCAGTCAAGTGATTGCGTAAGTGAATATTAACGTCTCACTGTTCAACTACACAAGGGCTTTTGGCGACGGACCGCGTAATTTTGAACCATGTCAAGTGACGCGGACGACACCTGAGCTGGCACCCCCTCCCACTCCACAACAACGAGAGGATGTTTGAGCTCTCGACGGATTTAACGGGCATCGCGCACCTACACGGCGGGTCTTTAGTGGTATTGGGCTCAAACTTATGACACACTATCCATGAACCGATGCCTAGACCACTTGGCTACCGCGGCCACCCTGTTCCAGTCAAAGCATACGGAGTCGCATAAGTTCATCTTAAATTTCTCGCATATTTTTACTTATTTGTTTTACGATGGCCTGATCTGAAAATATTCAAAACATCTTGAAATTTGAGAGCATGATTTGTTTTTCTCAAAAATTACAGTTTAAGTAGCCGATGGTCACTTCTTTTTACGCATGACGAGTATACTCGTTTATGACACAAAATCCTGACACTTCTGCATAATAAGTATACTCATCATAGATAACTGAATGCTTATGTCAGCATTCCAATCTCATGATTCAATGGAATTTTAAATACCAAATACCAGTTTTTTCCACTGACGAATTACCTTCACTATCAGTACTGTGGCGGGGATTCCTATATAAAGCACTAACTGCCTCTGGACTGAAGTGATCATTTTGGTCTAGGGGTAAGTCATGTGCTTACGGAGTGGAAGGTGCCGAGAACGAGTCTTCTATCCGCCACAAATGCAACCAAAGCCGTCTCACACATGACTCAATCAACAAGTCGTCTCCCTTGTGACGCAACCTTCAAGCCATCACATAGTGACGCAAAACCTCACACGCTTGCCATAACATCAATATCGTTCGTTCACCTTACCGACTCACTGATAGGGTAGTATGTGGTCGTGATTCTTATATAAGAAACTAACTGCCTCTGAACTGAAGTGATCATTTTGGCCTAGGGGCAGGTGTGTGCTTTCAGAACGAAAGGTACAGAGAACGAATCTTCCTTCAGTACCTAAAATTCTTATTAAATTATTTCCATATGTATTTATACACCTCAATATCCAGCAAATCTGAGTTACGATCTAAAAAAATACAATCTTCAGATTAATAATAATGCCAAAATTTATTGGAGAATCTAAAATTGTCACCAAAGTTAATTTTAAAATAATTTGAAACATTAACATAGTATATATCACAACCATATACATAATGAGTTGCGGATTTTATTTAAAAATTGTTATTAATACTATTGATCATTAGATCCCAATGGTACTGAACTTTTAAAATTAATAAGTGATGTTAAAGTTTCAAGAAAAAAACGGTTAAATACCAAATATTGCAGAATTAACTGTAAATTTATTATCTCAATTACAAAAAGAGGTAAAAATTAATGTAGTATTTAGTTGAGCTCTTAAGGAATCAATACAGATCAACTACAGTAATAAATTTTTATTCGGTTTGCGTTTGATGAAGGAGAAACGTGAAATATGAATTATTAGAATTAACTGTATTGAAAGTTAATCTTCTCTCTCTCATGTCAACATTATCTAGCTTATGATAGAGCCCTTAAGGTATCCGACTGCTTTTTTTTCAAAATAATGGAGATATGGGGATTTTTGTGTTTTTAGATTTGTTTAGTACATTTTAAGAAAAATATGCTAAATTTCAGAATAGAAAAAGAAATTATAGCTACTAAAATGAGAAAAAATGGGTAGAAATTGACAAAAAATAACATAAACGTGGCCCATTCTGTACCAAAAGTTTTTGAACAGATTTTCAATTCTTTAATTCTGATGTGTTGCTATGTTATTCATGTTTGAAATGACCTTCAAGATAAGAGATATTGTAATTTTTTTACACAAACTAGAGCACTTGATCTTAATTATTATATGAAATTGTATAAAATAACACACACAGTGATTATATTCACATAAGGGACTGTAAATTTTGTAATGAAACAGTGATTGATAAATCTGAAGGTTAAAACACTTCTACTATTATACAGGACATACACAAAAAATTTCGGTTAGTTATTTTCAAAACTTTTGGAGCAATCACTGTCCCTGTTTGAGTATTTAAACACACACACACATTTCGAGTAAAACGCGTTTTAAAGTATGACATCTTGCTTAAAGTGTAATGGCATCTGCTTTTACTAAAACACATGTAGTTTTTGTTGTAGTGAACGGAAAATAATATTGGTATTTTTATAAAGCTAATAAGATGGCCTATAAAATAAAATTATAAAAAAAAATTGTCCATTTTTGTCAAAATTCACAATTTTAAGGTAGTCATTTTTTTTTTTATGTAAGTGTATCCACTGATAAAACAGCAGGCAAATGCGGGCAATAATATAGGACTGACTAGTCTTTAGATTTAATTATTCCGTATTTTATTTCAATGCATTAAGTTGTACAACTTATGAACAACATATTTCCAAACACTTTAGTTTTAATTGCATGCTTACGTTAGATCACGCTCATTAAAATCGCAAAATTTATTAAAATCAAAGCCAAAAAAACATCGTTTATTTCAAAATTTCATTGTCAAATTCAATTTAAATGAGCAAAGTAAATGATGAAATGAATCATTTATCATTGCATTGCAGAGTGTTATCAACGTACGCTGTGATGAATAAGCTTACAGAATTATCGGAACCTTGATAAAAAAAGGGAGCCATAACCGCAATTAAAAGATAATGAATAGAAAAATAACTTAATGAACTTCATCCACACAATAGAATTTCAAAATATTAAATTCATCACTGCAAAGTAAAGACAGACATATTTATACCGATTCTTTTTCATCCTTGGATTTCCTGAAGCGCGTTTCTTCTTCAAACAACATAGCTGTCTAAATCTAAAAACAACTTAAGAGATATCCGACTCGTTGCGACAACTTTTTTTTTTAAAAAAAAGGAGATACGGGGATTTTTTTCCTTTTTTGTTGTTATTTTTAGATTTGTTTAGTGCATTTTAAGAAAAATGTGCTAAAATTAAGATGAGAAAAAGAAATTATTATGACTAAAATGGGAAAAAATAGATAAAAATTGACAAAAAATAGCATAAACGCGGCCCATTCTGCACTAAAAGGTTTATGAACAAATTTTCAATGTTTTCAATCTAATGTGTTGCTATATTATTCAATTTTGAAATGACCTTCAGGATAAGAGAGAGATTTTCTTTTTTACAAAAATTATAGTAATCGAGATAAAGTGCTCTATGAAAATGCTTAAAAAGACAGTGATTATATTCACATAAGGGACTGTAAATTTTGTAATAAAACAGTTATTGATAAATCTGAAGGTTAAAACAATTCTACTATTATACAGAACTTACAGAAAACATTTCACGCAGTTTATTATGTTCAAAACTTTGTTAGCAATCGCTGACCCCGTTTAATTATTTTCAAAAAATCGCATTTCGAGTCAAACGCGTTTTTTAAAGTATGACATCTTGCTTAAAGTTATAGCATCTGCCTTTACTAAAACACGTGTGGTTTTTGTTCTAGTAAACGGAAAATGATAAACTTGGTATTTTTATAAAGCTAATAAGATGGCCCATAAAATAAAATCATAAGAAAAATTTGTCAATTTTTGGCAAAATTCACAGTCTTAGGGTAGTTGGATACCTTAAAAATCTGAAAAATAAAAACAATCTCAATTTCTTTTGCATTTGTTCGTGGACACGCGGGTGTTTTTGGAAATGAGCGGGATGATTTTTGCTTGCAAAGACTACCACCAAGCGTAAAATTGACATTGCAGTTATTTTTCTAAATCCTTTAACACTAGATTGCCCAAGGAAGTCATTTTGACTGCTTTTTAGTTTTGATTAGAAAAAAAATATGTACATAATAATGCAATTCCTTAAAATTATGTGACTTTTTCTGCAACATATACGTTTTTCAATAAATGTAGTTGCTTTTTTCCTCCTTTATTTCGCGGTTTATGTATTAGTTATACCTATATTGCCAAACGCAGTGATTTTGACTGCTTGGGAAGTTTAAATAATCAAATGATTCTTATTATTAAATTGAGTAAATTTCTTATATGACCAGTTCGGCTCTATCGTGTTAGGTTAGATGGAAGTTATTTTGATGATATCATTACAACTTCGTCTATTTCCGCATACCTTATATACTGCCCTATCCCTCCTACTTCTCGTAGCGCTAGTAGCAGAAATTTCATGGTGTGAATGGGCCCATTGCTCAATAAACTAAAGTAGTACTTGTTATTCGTTTCTTTATGGAGTGATATTTGTTCTAACAAGTTTTTTATACTTTATATCATTTGTGCTCTAAATGTATGGAAAAAATGTCGAAAGTGTGTTCGTGGAAGATGTACACATGAAAGGATTTCCATTTTTATTTACATAAAATGTGCAAATAATAATGCATAATTTTTTTTCCAAGTGAAGTAATTTTTTTTTTTATTCTCTTAATATTTATTAACTAGTATTTACCAATAACCTGTTTTATAACTGTAGTTAATAATACTAAAAACTATTTTTAAATAAATATCTTTACACAATAGTAATTCTTTCACAATGCAGTCATTTTGACTGTTTTTAGGCAATACAGGTATATTCAAAATCTCAGTCTTTCTAGTGTTAATAAGAAGGTCGCTAGAAAACAAACGGGTAAGTCTTAGAACTAAGAATATATCAGTTCACACACACACACACGAGTAGCTTAACCAAGGAATTCTTTTAATTCCATTAATATGAGACTTGGCCAAGCCATCATTTTTTTTTTTTACTAATTACAAAATGACTCAAATTCTCACTGGACATGGTAACTTTAGAAGTTATTTGAACAGATTTATTTGGTTCTGTCCTCTTCCTACGATTATGATGCTGATGATGAGGAAAATGGTGACTATTGAATGTTTTATATATTCTAAATTTGTCAGAGAAAGGAAAATTTTAAGACTGGCACATAAGGCATTAATAAAAATTGGCCTCATTTTCAACAACTTATTTCCACCAGAAGTGCTTTTGACCATTTTTGTAAATTCATTGTAAATATATTTGATATCCTTCATAAATTTTAAATTTTCCTCTTTTTTTTAAAATTCCTTATGTAATGTGTTTCATGCTTACTTTTGTAAGCCACGTGTAATACTTTGTGGCACAAGAGGAATTGTAAATGTTTTCAATGAAAAAAAAAGAATGTTTCGGAATTAAAGTCTGAACATTTTAAGTTTCAAAAGTAAATCACAACTTTTCTTGAAAGAATATAACATAAAGTACACGGTTGTTTATAATTCCCTATACAAGTGCGCAGTAGTAAGAAAAAATTCAGGCGAATACAGCGGAAAAAAAGAACATGAGCGAATACAGAAAAATTCCAATTTTTTAACACCCTTTAATAAGTTTCACTTGCATGTAACGGAATCTTTGAATTCAATTTTTACCCACTTTAAAAGGTCAGAATAATTCGAAATTTTGCTCACTTGTCCAGGGCCGATGACAATACAATAATTTAATAATTTTATTCCATTGTCCTGATCAGGATTAACGATTTCCCATTTTCAGATCCCCTCCAGCATCTGGCGACTCATTTCAGAGATCATTTCCAGATTTGGCGACTAAAAGATAGTTCGACTAACTATAAAAGGGTATTTTTTTAGTTTCTTTTGAACTATAGTTTATTATTTTGCATACCTTACTTGCGTTCTGTGTGTGAAAACTTGGACTGTAGAATACATCAATGCGATAATGCAATTCCTGCAGCATTCCATTCAACATAGTACTACTATCAACATTATTAAAAGCAAATGTTATCTGGAATCTTGTTATTTACATAAAACCAATTTCTGTACCCCCTTTCCCGCTTTGTGTTGCAGAATTGCACGAAAGGATAACACGTGCTGTCAATAACGTTGACAGTACCATGAAGAGTAGAGTGGGGCAGGAACTGGACTAATCGCATTGAGGTATGCCGTGTGACCAAGGTTCCCCACATAGAACACCTGTTAAGCATGTAAACAATTGTATTGTTACTGTATTCTTTCAAATGTTTCTTTTTTTGCTGTAATAGCCTTAATTGTTCATTTCCTACTGTTAGTTCACTCACTCTCTCTCTCTCTCTATATATATATATAGGGAGTTATAATTATATTTATCGTAACAAAGGATGAGTTTTAGTGATAAATCTATATACTATATAAAAATGAATGTGTGTTTGTCTTTCTGTACTCGTTAGATTAAAAAACCATACATCCAATCGTCATGGAAAATTTGGAAATATAGATATCCTCGAAATGTTTTCGAAATTTTTGAGTCGAAAACCTCTTTACTGGCAAATTTTTGGTGAGAAAATCATGTGCGGTCACCGACTATATTAAGGCCTGACATACGCAGAGGTTCAGTCTCTTAAGATACCTTTGAATGGTGAACATCTCGTGTTCGTGTACATTACATGCTTATAGAGTATATCTCAGAGCAACAGCTGACGGTATAGTCTGTGTATATTATGAAAGTGAAGTTGAATGGATTTAGTGAAAAGTTCAATGTGTACGAGAGTGCATTGTACATGTGATTCCGAGAATGGGCAGTACAATGTCTAATGTGTTGCCGTTTCCTGCTTCTGAAATATTATGAGACGAGGATACAACATCTTTATATTCTGAAAATTCTGATGATTATACAAAAGAAGGTTCTGAAATACTGGAAAAGTTTAGCAAATATATCAGTAAATTACGAGATTTTAAGTGAGATTCAATATTAATCTTTGGATGATAAAATCTACCACTAATTGAATTTCTAAAGAAACACTTTAATTTAAATATGTCCCAATGAAAACTGTTCAGGACTACAAAATAGAAAACGAATTGATCGGTTTTTATGCTTATGTTATAATATATTGAAATCAAACATTTTCCTTTCTTACTTTAGCTTACATGTTATTGTATCTTTTGTAAAAATTGAAATAATTGAAGGAAGTCTAAGTATTTTGAAATGAATGATGAATCGATCAACAATTTAAAATAATGTTAAACATAATTGAAATTAAAGTAATCACAAATACTATCTGTAAATATATTGTATATTAATGTTATATTCAATTTGAATTGTATATATTTTGTCATATGCTAGTACAGCCCGTAAATATATTTGAAATAAAACCTATAAATATGCGTTTAGTTGTTGCTTTCGAGGTCACCAGCATCGTGAAACCAGATCGATGTTGATAATTTTGATTCAAACATTATGAAATTCTCAAATTTTGATATAAAAGTTAAGTTTTCATTATCGGCAGTCTCTATAACGGCAATTATTTTAAATTAGAGTTGTAGGTTCTCAGTGCTCCCAAACAAATAGCAAACTAGATATAAAGGAAACAGTGCGACTCACTCACTGACTGACCAATCCGACATCTCCGAACCATTCATCACCACACAGACGGAAATTAAGGGTAGATACCGTCTTCAGGGATTCTAAGACTCATGAACGGATTTTTGAAATTCAACCGCAAGGGCGTTAGTTAAGGTTATAATCACTGTTTCTTTTTGGTCTCATTTGCTAAATCTTGAAATTTTGTATGCAGGCATTCCTTTCTATATAGAGATCAGCTAAATGAGTTAGTGAAAATCTGACCAAAATCGGAAAATCTATGCGTGGTAATAGGGGTTATAGATAATCATTTCTTTAAAGCCCATGAGCAGACTTAAATTTGATAAAGTACTTTCATAGGCCCAGCTCAGACTCTCTTGGAGAAATAGCCAAGGCATTGCCTGGCCGCGATTAAGGCTCTATAGATAAATATTTCGCTTTTAATCCACTTGACCTCCTGCTTGAAAATGGTCAAGGCATGTTCCTCTCAGAAATAGAGAGCCTCAACAAAGAGTAAGAAAACGACCTCGCTGAGGCTCATGAGGCTCAAAGAGAGTTAGCAGAAAAATTCCTGCTTTTAGAATTTTAGACCCCATTCCTTGAAATTTGTTAAGGTCTTGTTGTTGAAACGGATCCACTAAGAATGTATTTACGTGCAAATAATCTCAATGGCAGGGGTCTGACAAAAATTCTTTTAGAACTCAAGTACTCATAATGAAATTTGTTTACAGTTTTTGCTTGTTGAACTGAACTGCCAGCAATATCAATTTGGAAACGTAATCTCACGCTGGATTAGTTGATGAGTGACAAAAATTTTTTTTCCGTTAGATTTAGCGATGAAATTTGGTCTGTAATGTGTTTTCAGAGTGAGATCCATCTGAAATTGTTTATGCGGGAATCCACTTTGTTATTAAGGACGAACGCAAACATTCATCTATACTTCATTGTTAGTGATTTTCAGAAAATACAATAGATGAGTGCCTTTTTATTAAGAGGCACAGTCACAGTAGTCATAAATATATTTTCATACAATCGAACTAATGCTAGGACTTATACCTATCTATATATATTTAATAAGTCCTAACAGAGCCTGTTTAGATGGCTAAACTCCTATTATGACTAGTACGGTTATAACTACATAGTATATGAATTATAAAGTCATCGATAGAAATGAAACTAATGGGCAGCGGGTGGGTAACGGCCGTGTTTATATGATATTCAATTGTAAGAACTTCATCAAACATTAGCTTGAACATGTACTTACCTGCTAATTTTATTAACTATTAGTTACTATTTTATTTATTTAGCTCTTTGAATTTAACTTGTCTTGATACACAATTAGCATTTTAAATTAGTCGTCAACAGTTAATTGATAGTGAAGCGTCACTATAAATAAATTAATAATTTTTATAGAAAATTAATTAGTTATGTCTAATTGTACTTATTTATAAATCTTAAACAACACTGGCTTTTCAATTGTTTTCTGACCTAAGTTTTATCTAATAACTAATTATCATTACTATTACTTGGACAGCTGTACACGTGTTCATTAATTGTTTGACAAGTACATTACCCTTTGTTGGTAATATGTTCTGTTGCTAATAGATTGCTGGTAAGTTTAATGCTAACATCTGATCTTTTTCTGCATGTTCCAAGCATGAAATACCCGCGTGATTGTTTAGTAGTCAAAATTATGTTTTGTCTACTCATTCGCGAGTTTCGTTGTAATACTAACATTTTGATACTTTACTTCCTATATACTAATTAGGTTTATACGTTTATGCATATTTAACAGATTACTACTTCACTAATTAACATATTATATTAAAGCTTCTGTTCCATAAGGCCATAGGTATTTCTATATCACATTATAATCAATGTGCTATATATATTCATAATCAATATATATTAGTTATTTCATAATAGTTTCTATTAACAAGTTATCATATGTTAATAAATATGCATTATTAACACTTTGTTGCGATGACTACATTGGCATTAATCAGTTTTTCAATACATTAATTCATTAATTAAATTTAAAAATGAATAAATAGTAAAAAAAAATAATAAGACGAACAGTATATATGAAAGAAAATTGTTCATTGTGTACTCCTATTGCAATGCGATAGTGCTTTGGACTTAACTAAAAGTCGGGTTCGAATCCCACCTGAGTGCCTAACTTTAGACAATTGATCCTTTTTACTATATTTTATTAGAATACTAGCACTGCGTTTGCTGTGTCAGACTGACCACCTGTCGTGCATATGCTGATGCACCTCAGAACCAATGGTCACGTATACTGAGTTGTTGTGTAAGTTCTGGCCCAGGCTGTTGCGCTACTGGAGTTTGGAGTTATTTTATTAGAATAATTAATAAATAAATAATAAATAAACAAAATTTTCCACGCACCTATATAGAAAGAAAATGGGAAAATATTGCAAGGAAAATCGTTTTATTTTGTCATTAATATTGTGATCGTCTTATATATCATTACTTTATGAATTGTAACTATAATAAAAGCTACCATAAAATGTTTCTATGTGACTATAAATTGACTTATTTTTATATTATTTTTAATCTACAGTACACCGAAAGCCTGGATTGAATCGTGAACAATTCTGTGTAATAAATTTCTTTCCTCGCTTAAAAGAGGCTCTGTGGTATTCCTCCTGTATCCATCATTTATTATCAAATAAAATTAAAAAGCTGATTGAACGATTTACATATTTAACAGCACTAAAACTACCGGTTACATTTGTATTAATCCCATTTGAAATAGATTTATTTAACAATGGTTTTACATTATTCAACTATCTACTTCCTGAAATAGAGTGAGGACAGTTGGAGAATTAATTGTCTGAGAAGCAAAAATCGAAGTTCAAATGTTTATGAATCGGCACAAGTCGCCGGTTTATCCATCGCTTCAGGGTCCTGGATAAGCTGGACTACATTTCTGGTATAACATTCACGCACAGTGCCAAGGGACCTGTAGATCTTCGCATCCAGGCCCAAAATGAGCCTAGTGCACTGATCGGCAAAACCAATCAATGAATTTGAATATGACCAAAGATAATTCAATTTTAAGTGGTGGTATAGGCTGTTTATTGTAGGTTTTTGGCTGAAATTGTTGAATGATTGTATTCTACCATGAAATTAATTAAATCTTGAAGGTTCCATCTACACGCTTGACCACATCGAAACAATAGAGTTCAATCTATTTATCCTTTGTCAAACAGCCAAATTACAAATTTTCAATTAGTAAAGAGTAAATAAAAATCTAACAATCATTAAAAATCAGTACATGATTAGAAACTTCTTTTAGCTTTAGTACCAAGAACTTAAAGCATGAGCTCCAATATTTTTCGTTACGTAACTAGGGCTTTCCTGTCAAAATCTCTGAGCGTCTATACTGTGTAGTATTTCAAAATTTATTTATTTGACAAGAGATATTTCATAAAAGAAATTAAACCACAATAATTGTCGAAAAAACTGCCTCTGATATGAATAAAAATGGTACTTACGTACTGTTACGACCATTTTGGTGACATTGAATAAAAACCGCACGAATTTTAAAAACGAAATACGTTAGGAAAATATGGTGCAGTAGAGACGAAATACTATGCAAAATACGTAAGAATTAGCGTATAACGCGCACTTTTAACTCAAGAAACAGGATCGAAATTCATGGATGCGCATTATACGTCGGGTATGAAAATAAGAGCTTTAAAAATAAAAGAGATGAAAAAATTTAACTTCATATACTGAAATGTATTTATTTAAAAGAAATGACAGAGCTTATGAACTTTAAGGGTTGTAGTTCTAGAAGTATATTATTTTTTTCTAAGACTTGGAGTAATACTCGAATAAATGACTTCAAAACATAAAGTATTGCGCACGTACATGTCAGGTTTCTTCGTCAAAAAGGGGGTGCTCGTTAGACGCGGTGAATGTACCGAAAAATTAAAAATTGCATCTTGAAAGTATAGGTGGGTGTTATACGCCGAATTTTACGGTAATTATAAATAAGTAATCAGTAAAAGAAAATAAAAAAGAAAGGTTCTAATTTTAAATATTTAATTTCATTTATTTTAATTTTAAAAATTTATTATAATTTTTATTTAAGATTTGCAGAAATTAAATACATGATTAGTGTTCGAGCATGCCTTATCAACGAACGGTTAGGCTTAGAATGGAAATAAGCGGAGAAACATGAAACATATGCATAGAAGGTCATTCACGCAGCTCAGTACGCAGTGTAAACTGGGATTACACTTGGGAATATTCAGGAAAGTTGGCTGGTTACGATATACGTGTGACTATAAAATGTTAACTTGCAAGGGGATTAGTGTGCCACAAAATTGTAATTTTGAATCATGTTCAAGAAGATCAAAGTTCCTTCGTCTAACACCTATTCGATGTTTTTTGTAGAACCTAAGACTCACTTTCAAACACCGTCGCCAACTAGCATATAACCTCGAAACATATTCCTTCGCCAAAGAGAACTAATAATGATAAAAATCAACTCCAGGAACTAAAAAATGTGATTCATTCAATGATATGTAAGTCAATACAAATGCTAATCTGATTCCTGAATTCTCAATAATTTTACATATAATATATATATATTCATAACAATATAATTATCATTATATATAATACTAAAAGAACAATAATATAATAGAGAATTAACGAAGCCCAGTGGCTGAGTGGTAGTGCGTCGCGCTTCCACACCACAGGTCCGAGGCTCAAACCCCGAGCTGGGCGAGGTTGAGTCAGCCTTTCATCCGTTCAATAGGTCGATAAATGAGCAGCAAGCTTGCTTGGGAACTTAACACTGAGGGTTTTGCGTTAGACTGACCCGACATCGCTCATGCACTTCAGGCCAGTTCACGTATATGAATGGCAGTAGGCTTGGCTCAGGGCTGTACGCCACTGAGTTAATTAATATAGAATCAACAAAATTGTAAAATAAAAAAGATTAAATAAAAGTTATTCTTTTTCTTTTATTGGTTATTTTTCACGTAGTATTTTTCGACTACGCGCTCCATATTTCCGTTAAAGTATTCGTTTTCAGAAATTGTGCGGTTTTGTTCAATGCCACCAATATGAATGCATTAGTTCGCCAATATGAATGGAATAGTACGCCAATGTCACCAATATGAATGCAATAGTACGCCAATAGTATTGTTTATTGAATTTAATGCATAGTTATTGTATGGAGGGGGAAGGCGATGAAAATCATGATTGAAAATCGGGTCGTATGTACAGAAAGTTTAGGTGGCACTGCCTTAAGTGCATTCTAACACATTTGTGGGCGAGAGTTCGCAAAACGTTCTCTACTAAAATAATGGATTTTTTTTCCTAGTGTTCAAAAATATTGATTTCAATCCTTATTTTAAATCTTATTTATTGTTGTATATCAAAAATAAATCCATCATATATCGATCTAAAAGTGCATTTCATGTAGAAATTGATCATCCGACACGCTTCTATATTTAAACCACAATAATTATTCTTTCGTAAAAATCCAATTTTTTTGCACTTTCCAACTTTCATCTCTCTCTCTTCATTAAAAATAAACACTTTTTCCCCTTACATTATACCAGATCCAGATATCGGTTTAGACTTCTTCATTATATCAATTTATTTCCTTCAGGTTCATAAGCTAATTGAGAGATAGAACGTTATATTTTTTTTTTCTTCTCCGAGAAGAGCATACAAACAGAAAAATAGAATGAAATATTCAGAGCGTAGCAATCATCTCGAATTAGAAACTACATACGAGAAGTAAAAGTCCTTCGAAATAGTGACCTAAATATTCGAACAAAAGCTGTTACGTGTTGAATTAGGAATTACTTCATTAATCCATGTATATATTTTTGAAAAAAAAAAATTTAAGAGAGATAAAGAAATGGGATAAATTGTACTATCGATAATCAGAAGGTGAATCCTTTTTTAGCTGTTAGCAATTGTGTTTCACTTGTTGGTATTGGAAATTAAGTGTTTCGAATATGACAAGAATGTAGTAAGTGAAGCGAAGCATTTGCGTAAGTGATTTGTTGTGTGTGGAAAAAAATACATGTTTGTTCGCGTTAGTAGCACATTTGAATGTAAGATAATCAAAATTCTCACTTAAACACGATCTTTGATGTTATTTTGGGGTAAAATCATTTTCAGATCATCTTTTCTTCGTACAGGCATTTAGAATGTAAATATGCTACAGAATTTAATAAATCTACGGCAGCGTTTCTCGAACTACGGGCGCCCCCCCCCCACGGGGGACGTGATAACTCTACGAGGGGTGCGCAAGCATATTAAAAGGTCAAAAACAAAAGATTTAAAAAATTATCAATTTAATGAAAGTAAACAACCCGAAATACATTTTGACATAATAAAAAAATAAAATACACATTTACACTGATATAATATGCAAAAAATGTATCAATGCTGCACAATGTATTTTATAATTAATTTAACAATATAAAGAGTTAAGAACAAGTTTAATAAATACCAGTGACCTCAGGGACTTGTCATATATAAAAATATATGAAAAAATTAATACTTATCTTGATAATCTGTAAGGTTTGTAATTAATCCATTAACTGCCGATTAAAAGTTACACTATTTTCTCCCCAATACCACCGTTTTGCATATATGCACGCGTATGGGGTGTATTGGGGGGGGGAGAAAAAGAATAAATAAGCAAATCTTCTGATATGAGTAAATCCGTCGCAAACACACACTGTTTAGGTCATTTTATTACAATCCAAAGCCTTCGGAATAATTTTATAGATAGCAGTGAACAGAAAAGAGATCGTAATTCGGAAAGACGTATATAAACATCCGGAGAAATTTGCGTATTGGCTGAGCGAGACGTTTATATACGCCGGTTGCACTTAAGAGGTTAAAGCCGTATTGTGTAGCTTTAGCATCAATAATACTATTAAATTCATTATATTGTTATTGTTTGAAAGGGAAAATTATGATTGAATATATATATATGGTGGCAAACATTGAAAGTTTGAGAAGCGCTGATCTATAATGATAGTGTATTTTTAACAAAAAAAAATTGTTTGCTCGATTTACCATTTTACAATTAATATCTGATTCTATCTACGCAATGAGTCGTTATAAGGTGGCAAGATTTTGAAGTTCGAAATGCTATAATTTTTAAATTTTTTTTTTACAAAGAAATTTTTTTCTTGATAATGTAGTGGTGGTGATGTGCAAGTCTCAATATTATATATAAACAGTCGGTTATTCATTATATCGGGGTCAAAACAAACACAAACACAATACAAAAAAAACACGCCTTTTGGAAATTCTATAATAAGTAACTACTAAAAAATATATCCATAATTAGAAATTACGCGCTTTTTATTAAACAGCTAAAAATGCTGTTAGTGACTTATTACGCGGCAGTTAATTGGAAATTTTAAAATATTAACTAATAGATGTTGACGAATTTATGCAGAAAAGAAAATAATATGTCATGCATCCTGTTACATGAGGGCACTATTCGCTGGCTCCGACAAATGAACAGTTTTCTGAACTTTAATTTCACATATATGCAGTCCATCATCATGTAACATAATCGTTAAAATCTTTAAATATACTTTGAGTTGTGAGGTGGATGAGATAAGAAGGAAGTTTCCTGTCCTATTCAAAACTCACAAGATAGGCTGCACCCTTAGCTCAGTGGCGCAACAGCCCTACTGTGATCAACTCAGTATACGTGACCTTGGGCCCTGAGGTGAATGAGCAGATGCTCCATTCAAGTGGTCAGTGTTAAGTTCCCAAAAAAAGCTTGGTACTCATTTATCAACCCACTGAACAGATGAAAAGCTGAGTCAACCTTGCCCAGCCCGGGGTTTGAACCTCCGTCCTGTGATGTGGAAGCGCGATGCACTAACCATTCAGCCACTGGGCTTTGGCTGCCCCCCCCCCTTTGAAATTTGATACTTTCAAGAAAAGTCCTTTTTCCATTACAGAAAAGAAAGGAAAACTCGAAAGCTCACATTTTTTTCTAATACAAACTAATAAAAAAAACTTTGATGTTGAAATAGTTTGTTAATTCCAGGTTTATTTTTCGTTAAATCGAGGTTTTCGCCTTCTAAAAATTGGGGAAAGAGAAAAATGCGTTAAATAGGGGTTTGTTAAATCAGGGTCTGACTGTATATATACACACACACACACTGAGGGGTCAAATTATTATGACCATTTAACACTTTTATGGAGATCAGCCATAACTTCCATGTATGCAGTTGCCACTAGATGGCGAGGTGCCCGTTAACCCATTCAAGACCATGATCCCATATATGTAATCATGTAATCACTTATGAGAATACGATATCATATGTGAGATTGCGTTTTCCCCATTCTAAGCATGATTTGAACTTTGAACTTATAGAATTTGGAATGACTATAAACAAAAAATTTCGGCGTATTTTATTACAGCAATGATTTTATATATGAATTTTTAAAAGGAGTTAGGCTTCACAGGAAATATCACCCGGTCCTGAATGGGTTAATAAGAAATACAGGAATAGTGATGTAACAATTGTACTGTGTTGGTTGTAAAAAAAAATAGGAAAATACGTGATTTAGCAGTGACTGAACGCGGAATAACTGAAGGTGCTCGAAGCGTCGAAACCAGTATCAGCAAAATGGCTGCACTTGCGAAGTGTTCGAGAGCAGCAGAAGGGCTAAGGTAGCCCAGTGGTCAAGGTATCGGATCGGGACTGTCATGTCATGAGTTCGAGCTCAGTACCACTAAAATCCCCCCGTATAGGAGAGAGATGCACGTTAAATCTGTCGAGAGCTCAAACGTCCTCCCGTTGGTATGGTAATTAGAAGAGGGTGGTGCTAGCTCAAGTGTAATCCTCGTCACTTCACAATGGTTCAACGTTACGAGGTCCGACGCCAAAAGCCCTCGTGTAGCTGAACAGTGCGACTTTAATATTCACTCACTCGAGAGTAGCAGTTATTAATGTTTACAGAGAGAAGAATCTCAAGCAGAAAACCTTGTCTCAAAATCAGGCTTGTGGTCCTCACAAGCTGTAAAAAGTTCGCTCGGAAAGAAAAATTGCGAAATTCCTCCAGTCCAACCGAAGAGCAACTGTATTTCAAATTGTGGGGAATCTTAATCAAGAAGCAACTGTAAAAGTTTCTGAATGAGATGTTCGTCGTATACGAGGTGTGACACACATAAAAAAACACGAGATTGGTTCACTAAATCATTGTACGTACAGAGTCACTTCTCGTGACATTATCATCTTCAAAATAATTCCCTTCAGCATTCACACACATCTCTATTCGGTCCTGCCATTGTTGGTAACAGTTCTGCAATGAGGTTTTTGGAAGACCCTTTAGGAGTTCCCTTTCCGTTTTGTCTGTACCTATCCTACCGAGGTAAAATGGGTTTCCTTTCAGCAAGATTTAACTGTAGCAAATAAAAAAATATCATGTGTGGGGGGGGGGCAAATCAGCTGACTATGGAGGATGCCCCATCCCAGTAATTTTTCCTGGACAGAAACTGCTTGACATATAGGGCCATGTGAGCAGATGCATTGTCTTGGAGCAACAGCCACCCATCACTCCCCCCCAAAAAATTCCGGGTTTTTTTTCCCTAATTTTTTCACGAAGTCTTTTTAGTATTTCAATGTAGTAGTGTCTATTAACAGTCTGACCATTGATCTGAGTGGGAACCTCCTCATATCACGAATTTCGGGTAATCACTGACCTTGGACGCTCAGCAGGTTCATCTTCCACACTGACCCTTCTCCCTGAAAACCTCTTATAACATTCAAACACATAAGCAATAGACAAAGTTCCATCTCCAAAAATTTCAGCTAATATTTGAAAAGTTTTCGTGACGGATTTCTTAAGTTTCACTAGAAATTTCATGTTGATTTGACATTTTTCCGGCAGAATGCAGTTGCACGTGTTCACTCGATGACTGGCGGGTCGACCAACTGGCGGGACCGCTTTTGGTGAAACTGGTCACATAGATAGAGGAGTAGGGTGGAATGAGGTCTCCAAAAAAGTTGTTGCCAACTCAATTTTTTCATGCTATATACTTAGTCTCGTTTTGTGTCACACCTTGTATTACACCGCTTAAGCTATGGTAACCGACGACCTGTTTTAAAGCTTCTATTGTTTGCCTCGAAAAAGAACAGTCATCTCCAGTTCATAAGGGAGCACAAGGATTTGGACTGTAGATGACTGGATAAAGTTCGTGTGGTCCGATGAATCCTATTTTCTCACACTAAACCATTAAGATAGCAAGTTGCAAACATGTAGAAAACAGAATGAAAGTACAAACTCCACATCTGCATTGCCACAACTCAAGCTGGTAAAAGCAATATTGTATAGTTTGGGCAATATTAACTGGGCATTGCATGGATTCTTTGATTCGTTCGGAAGAACGTCTGAATGCACAAGAATATTTAAGTATTATCCCAGATCAAATACATCCTTTTAAAAAGTACCATACCAGAGGTAGATATATTCAACTGGAAATTGTTCCCCTTGTTACCATCTGGCATTGTTCCCAGATGGTTCAAAAAGGATGGCAGAAACTTTACCTTGCTTAGTTGACTTACACAATTACTATATTTCAATTCAATTGCGAATCTGTGTCACATAGGATAAAGCAGGACAAATGGCAACTGGATCCAGTACCATCCAATCTGAAGGCATTGGAAAGTGCAATTCATCGGATATGGTCTCAAATTCTTTGTACCACAATAATACAGAGTTCATGCTAAGTGCGAGTGAAAACGGTGGTTCATAATTTTATTGAAGTGGTGGTCATAACAATTTGATGGACTTGAGCCCTCCTAGATATCACGTTATAGTTAATTTCTTTAGCTTATCAACTCAACGAGAAATATCCTTTTTACCACAATTTTATTTCCTAAAAAATCAGAAACGTTCGAGCATTTCAAAGAAAGATGGATGCAATATTGCCTCATTCGATTTTTCAGATCAGTCACAGCATGTATTAATGGAAATAATACGATCCTCAAAGCTTCCAGTTCAAGAAGCTATAAAAGCAGAGATTTCAGGAATGAAAAAAGAACGCTTTTGTCCCTTGTTCCTGTTTGAGGTGTGTTTCGTTTCGTTCTTTTATGAGTAGTCCTTCAATAAATGCTAAACTAAAATAAAATACCCAAATGTCTCCTCATCCTTCTATCGACAGCAACTAGATAGAGATTATCCCAGTAAAATGTTTATAATTCCCGTGAAATCGTCGTACTTATATGAATCAAATAAACAACATTTGTGTTATTTTTAATAGTGATATACGGAGTGTATCAGTACAGTGGTTACAAACTTTCAAGAAATGATGGAGTACACCTAGACGATCGGAAATCGCATAGGAATGCATGGTCGAAAACGCTTTCCTGGCACGATAATAACAACACAGAACACAAGAAACACAGGACAATAATGGGAAAATAAAGCATATTTATTTTTCTTGGTACAGCAAAAATGCTGGGAAGTCCTTGGCTGGTGCACGTCAAACACGCGACCCGCATGTGGCCCGCAACGAACATTTTTGAGGCCGGGCAATATATCCACACACAGTGGCGTAACGGAGAACATTTGGGCAACCTGCAAACTCAGGTTTTGGGCCCCCATGTTGGATTATACAAAAGGTAGGTACTTGGCGGCAGTCAGGCTTTGGACTCCCTAGAACCCTGTGCGTTGCGGGGGTATACGTTACGCCACTGTCGGTACACAATAAAATTCAATATTCAGTAACAATTCCCAAAAACTTTGGGAAAAGTAACTGAAAAGTGAAGATTTAAAGCACTTTTTGACGTGCAACGTGAAAAAATCTATACTACATCGTATCAAAAACATGCAAAAAAGAATTTCGAATCTTAGAACGGAATTTGAGAAAAGATTTACGTATTTTAATTCTTTGGAAGACAAATTTTGTTTTGTTTTTTCCCCTTCGATTTTCTAAATAAATATAGACTCAGTACCCAGGCATATGCAAATGGAGGTTGTGACGGATCTATACGGTTCCGTCTATTAACCTCTGGGGAATTCTTTTTGGGGAAACATTTTTTTAATCAACTTTCTTTGAAGACAGAAAGCGTGATTATGCAAATTAAGTTTAATATATATATTCTGTATTCGTGAGTTTGAGAGTTAGTGAAGTGAGAATAGATTGGATGTGAAATGAATAGATGAGAAGCGAAAAGTTGGAATATTATGGAAGTGCTTAGTTGAACTATTGGGGAAGTGTTTAAGTCCGCGCAAAAAGATTAGAAGATTGCAAGAGTTCAGGTACTGTGATCTTTAATCAAGTTAGAGAGTTAAATTATTAGAGCGGACAAGCGGTCATTAAAATAATAAGCTCTCTATAACGTTATCTTAAGATTAGATCTGCAGGATTGGTTTCTTCTCGTGACCACGCCATCTCGTCTCACCCTCGTACTCTAACTGATCAAAGTTATCTTATTTCGAGTGTTGTAACTGAGTTTAAATGGAGATAAATAAAATAATTGAATTTCATCATGTCGTCTGATCATTTAGTTCCTCTCACATCTCTAGCCGGGTTACAGGGAAGAAGGGATGTAAATTCCTTATAAGAGGATCGAGATTGAGTGCGACTTAAATTGTGTGGCACACCTAAAGTTAAAACTTGCTTGCTTTGCCCAAGTTAGCCTTTGAGTTTGACACCCTTGGTGTACGTATTTGGTTGCATTTCGTAAGCCGAAACTTCAGATGACGGCGCATGCGAACACGTAGTTCTTGCTGCTCAGCTTTTTATGAAGCTACCTTTCCCCTGCCGACAAAGCGGTAATGGGATGGACCGTTGTATGAACTCTGAGCTCACTGATATGCATCTGGCATACTGGACAGTTGATTGCAATGAATGTGATCCCAGAAGGCAAACTCCCGGCCACTCCTTCTTTGAATGCTTGCACCAGAGATTGTCCGACACGGATCCTCCATCGTGGACACACAGGTAAGTGAGGAAAGGGTTTCCGATCATGCATTCCTACGTAATTTCCCCCATCGTCAAAGTTTACTCTGTCTATCCTGAAATCTTGTAACCACCAGTGACGGTATTGCGGGGGGGGGGGGGTCTAGGGGGCTCAAAGCTTGACTGACACAAAGTGCGTATTTAGGCTTGGGACCCAAAACGTGATTTGCAGGGGTCCCTAATATTCTTCGTTACGCCACTGATAATCCCTGTACTGATACATCCAGAATAACATACTTTTTAATAAAAAAGGCAAAAATTAAAGCCGTGAACATTATAAATAATTACCTATTCAAATAAGTAACCATTTTCTTTGAGTCTTTTTATGGGAATTTTAATTTGAATTTTTTTCCCATCATCTATCTTTTGTGAGCTAAATACAGAGATTTATAATTGATGTGTTTTACGGCATGTCAACACATTGGATCATTCATCAAACGGAGGAACTAACAACAGCTCAGCAACTATTTAAATGTCTTCGTTCTGCTTAAGGTAATTTGAAAAATGGTTGAATATTGATCCCGAAAAAAAACTATTGCTACTCAGACTTTAAAGTATTCGCAATGCAAAACCGTGAATAACAAAACAATAATTGAGATTTCAGACATTTGAATAATCGGTCATTCCTCATATATTTTCTTTTGTCTTACTTCAATTTCATGTTAATTGAGAAATCAACCTTTTCAAGAAGTGGCTTGATGGATGAAGCGATTAAAAAATTTCCCTTCGTCAGATCACTAAGCATAAATTACTTCTTCAAATTTCCCAACTTTTTTGTATCATAAACAAGGAAATCCTTTATTTATTTTCAATACACCTCATCCCTTTTAGTGTATCGATTTATATTTTAAAAATAACTCCTCATTATGATTTCGTTTCCGACCAGCATTTTGATCGTGAGATTATATTTTTAAAATTTAACAAGTAATAGAAAAAAAATTCAGTCTATTCCTACTTGGATCAAAATAAAAAAAATTTTAATTTAGTTACTTTTATTAAATAGTTATAATTAATATAACTGGTAATTAACTTTTATTAATTATCATTAAAGTATCATATTGTCATCCAAAACAATAATGTATAGAAAATTTCAGCTCAAATGAGCGCTTTAAAATGTGAGAAAAAAACCTTTTCAAGTTTTGACACAAGTCGCCAAAAATGATGCCAACGTGGCTGTATTTGTAATTCTTTGAATAATTAGTTTTATTCAATTATTTTTATTAATTATAATTAAATTACTGTAATGTCATCCAAAATAATAGTGTATATAAAATTTCAGCTTAATTGAGTGCTTTAAAATGCATTTTAATAACGATTGAAAATTTGAACAAGATATATATAAATATATAGAGGAATAATAGTAGGAAATGAAAAAAATGAACTTAAATTGTGAATTTGTTCTAAGCTGACAAGTGTTGTCAGAGATTATCTCAACTTGTTTACATGTGTTTACACAACAAAAAAATGGAGCTTACACGTGTAATGAACGTGCTGTCCCGTTTATTGGTGTTTGAGGGTAAGAAGAAAGATCAGCCATAATCAGAACAGTTCTAATTTATTAATCTCTCACTTAAATTAACAACCAGGGTAGGAAATGCACACTTCTACTAAGTATAGGAGCAAAAGCACGGCAGAAAGGATATTTAATATTAAGTTATATTTCAATTAACTTACTCGTGGAACATTTTGGATGTCTACGGTCTAAATTACTGTGATTCCGTTCTCCATTGTTCGATCTCCGGTCATTAGTATTCAACTCTAACTTATTAACTAAATCATCAATTAGCAGTCTGTAACCATTTAGTAATTAATCGTCGAGCAACTCTCGACTAGCTCTCAACTACTTTCCGCTAACCACTAACTTCGCGTACCTAAAAGTTAATGCTTAAACATAACCCTTCATTTACATAAACCATGTCTTCTTCTTCGGAAGAAATTTTTCAATATGATCATATTTAAAAGAAACAGATTTACCCCAAGAGGATTAGTGAAGGCTCGCGAATAGACCCATTGAGCAAGGAACTAGAAGATAATACACATAAAACAGAATCTATCAAGAATTCAATATGAGTGCTCGTACTAATTAAAATAACAGGCCGAGGACTGTTTTAAACTAGGTTGAACTGAGTTTTTTTAATGACTATCTAACCTTATCCCTTCTTTTTATAAAACAAATGTTTTCTTTCAAATGGGCTGCATTTTGGCAGTAAGGCTTTGCAGATACGGGAATCCCCAAATGTGAGAACCATTTCATTGGTGGCACCATCTAGTGGTGGCTCCTGCTACCAAATTTTTGACGCTTGAATTTATTAAATTCAAGCTCTCGACGGATACAAAATATTGCCGCAATTGGATTTTGCCGAGAGTGCCAAAGCCAAATTGATACTCAATGGATCTTTTATTTGCCACATAATCATATAGCATGCATGCCACGATTTTTGCATCCAACAAATCTATCCAGCCGAGACCAAACCTACAACCTTAGACTAACGAGACGCGTGCGCCTACCTCTAGCTCCCCAAGCTGATTTGTAACAAGCTGAACAACCAAAAAATATATTTTTACTATCATAAAATTGATACATACAGAGTGCACAAAAAATACCCAAAGAACTAAGTCTGTACAATCCATAGTTTACCAGAAAAATACGGTAAATGATGATGCATGGTGATGAATGAATGATGATGCATGGTGATGAATGAATGATGATGCATAGTATGAATGAATGAATGATGATGCATAGTATGAATGAATGAATGATGATGCATAGTATGAATGAATGAATAATGATGCATAGTATGAATGAATGAATAATGATGCATAGCATGAATGAATGAATAATGATGCATAGAATGAATGAATGAATAATGATGCATAGTATGAATGAATGAATAATGATGATGCATAGTATGAATGAATGAATGAATAATGATGATGCATAGCATGAATGAATGAATAATGATGCATAGCATGAATGAATGAATAATGATGCATAGCATGAATGAATAATGATGCATAGCATGAATGAATGAATAATGATGCATAGTAAGAATGAATGATGATCCATGATGGTTTATTATAGAGCTCCGCGTTACATGTTTATACTCTTCTGTAAATGGCATACCGCAGACTCTGGAGTGAACGTGGGGATGGGTTCTATGTCCACCATGATCGCCAAATATCAAACTGTTGGATTTCGTTGCCTATGGGTCATTCCCAAGGAATTGGTTTTTCTAGACGTTTGTATGCTCTACTGCATGCTGCTTGCACACCGCGCTGTTGTGATGTGTAAACTCATCCATTCCACGGCGTGCTCAAGCCTGCATTGATATTGTAAGGAATGAGATGCTCTCTCATTCCCACCTAGAGCTGAGGGTGAAAGGAAAGGAAGACTAGCCATACCTAATAATCAATCTATTTATTAATCCCCCAATTTAACAACACAATTCAAGTAATTTCAACGAGAAGAGATGTTCTCAATCTAAGCAGTATGTGGATTAATAACAATATGCACGGAGTATGAAAAGACTTTAAATAGCGACCCTCTTATTTCAGGATCAAATATACTATCCCAATTATCTGAACATAAATTAAACCTTAGTGACCAATCGTCACTTTAATTCTTTCACCTATCAAATATTTAAAATGCGCTATAAAATGGTATAATGCCTGATCAGTAGCAATCTATCCTATCGCCTTACTTTCTCTCTTCCCCCTCCTTTCTAGCTTGAAAACCGAGACTATGTATAGCCGACCTAATCTGAATAATCAAGGCTTCTTCTTTAGAGGGTTGGTTGGGAATAAACTCGAATTGATAGACCAAAGATTTCCCAAGAGGATTAAGGAAAGGACGCGGATAGATGCACATATAATAATGAGCCTCAAGTCACCAAATTAAAATGTTGAGATGAAAACTTGAAATTGTTTTTCTTTGCTTACAATATATTGGGTGGAAAAAATAGAACTACAAAATACATGTAAATTATAGTTTTAAAATTTCAGCAATGAATATAAAAAGGCGTATAATTTGTACAATGGGGATCGGTACGCATTTAAGCTAGTTATTTTTTAAGCATATGTTTACAAAATAGTTTTAATGAAACTGCACTTAGTTGAAACGTTTATTATTTCTTTTCATGAAATTTTAAAAGTGTATGTATCTTTTTTTTTTTTTGACATTTACTTTCTTTCAATAAATACCCAACATTCTGTCGTTTCTCTGGAAAAGGAGGATTATCTGACTCTTTCACTTCTTTTTATTTGCTTTTAATCTTGTTTACTGAAAACAAGTCATATTTTTCTGCTTTCGACCGACCCCAATACTTGCTTGTCAGATTTATAGCACTTTTCGCAACGATTTCTGGTTAAAAAATTTCTGACGCTTTTTGTTATCGAAAGAAGCAAAAATATTCAACCTCTTCCTCTCGTGATTTGTATAAGGTAAAAGTAGAAATATGAAAAAGTAAATGACAGAATTTATGTAAATAGCTGTAAAAGACTGACTTATTAAATAGTTTTTTCACCAACCAGAACACTGTATGTTCTATGGCTTCCCTTTCTAGAAAGAAAAGATTCATGAAGCAAATCAAAATCAAATCAAGTTCCCTTTTAGGATAATATGATTGCATGAACATTAAATATGTGACTGATCTATACGCGGCTCTAACTCATTGGCGATTCTTTAAGGGAAATAATTATTTCAACCAACTTTCACCGAAGGTAAGAAAACGTGGTTATGCAAATTAAGTTTATTATATAAATTCTGTATTCGCGAGTTTTAGGAGTTAGTGAAGTAAGAATCTAAGATTATTAAAGTGAGAATTGAAGATTACCAAAGTGAGGATCACTCGGATGTGAGGTGATCAAGCCAACTATTAGTGTTCAAGACCTCATCTCTAAGATTTTTGAATTGCAAGAGTTCAGGTATTGTGCTCATTATTTAAATAGAAGTTAGAGAGTAAATTGTTGGTGCCCATCCGAGTTAGAAACGAGCTTGTATAAGTTATCGTGGAAAATAGTTGAATGTCCGCAAATATGATCCCCATGCTAACTGGTCTCACCTTTGCGCTCTAGTTATTGATCAAAACTATCTTAATTGGTTTATCATTGAGTCTGTGTTGAATATTGTGACAATAAAACAATTTTAGTGAATCACATGTCGTCTGATTAATTAGTTCCTTCCACACATCTAGCCGGGTCCGAGAGTAGACAAGGGGAGTTCGAGGGATGTAGGAATAATCCCTCATTACAAATACATAATTCTTCTAGAAAAAGAGCATATATGGAAAAAAATGCATTCAAAGTAATCCAAATAGCTATGTTCCACGAGTAAGTGGATTAGATTATGCTAATATGTTAAGTATCCTTAAGCCGTATGATTGCTCTTTTAATTAGTTGCCTAGTGCATTTCCTATCTTTAGTTGTTTAGTTTAAGTAAGTGGGATAATAAACTTGTAATTTAAACTGATTATGGCTGATCTTTATTCAAACCCCCAAACATCAACAACCGATACCAGGTTGATACAGCATGTACTTAAACAAATGATTCCATAAAATTATGGACAAGACATGTACCTTCATTGAAAGCGCACGATGACGTTTAACACGTTCACTGCCATTGGAGGGGGGGGGAGCGATTACTGCGATGCCAACCGTCAAAGAATTTTTCTTAACACATCGACTGAAGGGGAGAATAAGTGCTGATGATCACTCCTTCCCGCGATAGCATGGTATTGTCTATTGAAACATATCCCACATCCCGCGTTTCTACGGGTTCGGGTTTTCGCGTTGATGACATGTCCCACGATGGCGTGGCAGTGGACAAATTAAGAACATTCGTCGGTTTCTGATTCGTCGGTTCACATATGCTCCCCAGTCTAGCAGTCGCTCATAGTTGTTCAAATATTCATTTGATAATTTTTGTGTTACTTGTGTTTTTAATGTAAAAATAATGTTGTGTGATGTTTCAAAAGAGGAGTACAATGTCGATAACAAGTGTTAAGAACACCTACAATTTATATACAGAATAGCCCCACCTACGCCACTGGGTGGACCGTAGCACCCTAAAATTATTAGAAGCAGCCCCTACCCTGGAAAAGTCCGTCCACCCCTGCACTAGATGAACATTATTATAGGTAACGAACCTCAAATTTTTGAGCCACGATCCAATGATGAGCAAAGCATTGAGCAGGTTTCGCTCAACAATGAATTTGAGACTCATTTCAAATTATGTTTAACACATTGTGTAACTCCACCAATTTTTAATAGAATCAAGGACACACATAATTTCCTCTCGACTTTCCTTGCACTTTATCAATCTATCTGATTTATAAAAAGTTTTGCCTTTAAATTTTCGTCCTAATGAAGTGATATAAAGCTCATTTCAAAAATTGGGTATCTCATAACATTTCTACTGAATTCATTTTATAATTCATGGGTACCAAAAATGATTACCGAGATTCCCTAGCTTTGCGCAGAAATTTAAATAAATTTTCAAAACGACTGTCAGGCAGGTATTTTTTCATAGTTCACCCTCAAAACGTTAGAAGAGATATTTCTTTTTCATCTTTCCCTCCATCTTGGCATTCTGTGCGTTTCAGTTTTTACATCGATATGAAATGAGGCATTAAAATTAAATTAAACTAATTTAATTTGCATAAACAGGAAAGAATCTTTGGATGATTGGTATTGATTAAGAGTTATTTATGAGCGTGTATTTTAAAAATTTCCGAAATAATGAGTATGTACTGAAACGTTTTCGTCACACAGCTGGAAGTCTGCTTTTTGTGGGTAGGATAACCATGTTCCTATGCGCACGTGCACCCTTAAAATATTGTGAGGTCTTGTTTTCGGTCATCACCCTAACATGAGAACCTTTACACCACCAAGAACAGGATGTAACTCGGGGATAAAGAGGCCGACCACTACCCTTCCGAGATCCTAGAGAGGAAAGAGAGAGAAGACGGTTTGAAAATTTCGTTGTGTGTCAATGGATGTGACCTTGCCCTTTACCAACATCAATTCGAGGCTAATGATATAAACAATATTTTTAATAACCTCAATGTGGAAAAAATATGAGAAAGGTACAAAAAGCAGTACTGAAATCGTAAGCAAAGAAAGAGTGGGAAACACAAATTGAAAATTTAAAAAAAATTGCTGGTAGAAAATAACAGTAAATTAAAAAAATTATTTAATGTACCATGTTTCATAACGGACTAAAAAGTATAAAACAATTTCTCTAATCCTAATGAAGGATAAAACCACATGCGAATTTCTAACTTTTTAAAATTATCCTGAAAATTCATACCTGGCAACTAGAGATTGCAATATCGGACCAAAAGTTCAATACCGGTATTCGGTGTTCCTTAGACCTTAATACCGGTTTTAATACTGGTATTGGAAATTTTAGTAAAAGAAAGAAAACGCAGGTGTTTCTTTGTTTTACTTGCCAGTTTTATTACAGAGTGTAAATATCACAAAAAATAATTTGTAACTTATAAATTATAACAGTAAAAGTAGGCTTTGGATGATTCAGATGTTTTATAACTTCTCTTGATTGTACGATGCAACTTTGTATTCAGTTTAATTAATTTCGCCCATTAGGGAGACATTGTAGTAACAGATGCTGATGGATGAAGGAAGGTAGATGAGCTTGGATATGTTGTTCCTCTTTCAACGAGAACTTAGTTAGGAGTAGTGTATTTAGTTCTTTTTGTCAAAGAAATAATATATATCGTGTAAATTCCAGAGTTACGGGGCCCCCGTCGAAATCGGGTCCCTCATCTTCGGGGGCCTGGGTTCGAGACTGGAACTTCTTTTTTCACATTTTCATGCATTGTCATCCACTTCTGAGCTATGGTCTAAATTTCAACCTCTAGCTTTTCGGCAAGTTAAAAATCAACTACAAAATTCCACCCGAACAGACAAGAAAGCGAGTTAATAAAAACATGGTAAAATTAGATTCTAACGTATTATACCATCAACCGATTTTGTCAAAAGCCGTGATATGCAGCCAAAAGTGAAAATCGTTCTCTCATGTATTCAAACACAATAATAAATAAAAATGATAATAAAAGCATTTGGCGACAATTTTGGGATTGGCGATGTCTTTTAATCTGCAAAATGAGTGGATGGTATAATGCATAAATACAGGAAACCCCCTCGTATAACACGGTTAATTCATACCGTGCCATATTGAAACTGTTTTATACCAGATTTTTTTATTGAAATTATTATTTTATTTGTTTATTAAATTAATTATGTATGTAGAGTATATGAATCAGGGCAATATATAACGTGTTGTATCGAAACTGTGTTATACGAAACTTTGAAATATTATAAATCACGGCTATGTGTATCGTGTTATATCGAAATCAATTCTTAAGGAGTAAAATTTTATGATATAGCTGAAAATTCGTTCCAATAAAACAAATAAAAAAGTAAATTAACTTCAAGATTTTAAGCAAAAATACGAAATACAAGAATTAAAAATACAACAAAAAAATATTTTCGAAAAATAATAATCGTTATAAAATGAATAAAAATGGTTTAGTACGATAAAATTAATTTTCATCGTCATTTTCATTAGGAATTACAGCTAATCTAATTTATTTTTTCTCAAAGTATGTTGAAACTCCTCTTCAGTAGTTACATGTCCATCATAGCAAAAGTTATCAAACCTAGTTACAATTACCTGTCTATTTCGATCTTGCAAATTTTTAGAATTTTGTGCTGGTTAGATATAGGGGTGCTACGTACCAAGTTGTTTATGTTCACCAAGAAGGGCGGTAATATTACAAAATGGTTACCTTGATATTTCTATCGTCTGGCAATGTGGTTGCCATGGGGATAAGTATATTTGACTTAATATTTACCGGTTTTTTTTTCACTGTAACCCTATTAATTTCACACAGACGATTTTAATTCGATTTCCTTAAATATTTAATCATTTTCATTGCATATGATATTTCTAATGTCATGGGTGAGTACTAGGATATTTTTTAAAAAAGAATATGAGGGCTGTGCTTTTAATTATTGCTGCACATCTCGCTTATAAACTTTATTTCACTTTTTAATAATGCATTTTTTTAAAAGTTCCGTGTTCGATGCAATTCATTACAGAAACTCGCAATTTTGGAGAATATTGTAAGTTATATCAGCACTATTTAATTTATATTAATTATTAATTTTAATATATATATTATGTTATTATTTTATAATATAAAAAATACAATTGCTATATTATGTATAATAATTAAATATTCATTTATTATAATTATTTTATTATATTAATTTATAAATATTTACAAATTATTTATTTATTTATAATTAGAATATGAAATGGGTGTTATATATATATATTTAGGATTATATAATAGTACATTAAGATTATTATTCTTTTTACAATTACTATTAAATTATGTTATACAATTATTACATATTACATAATATTATTATTAGTAAATATATTTTGAAGACCAGTGGTTGAGTGGTTAATGCATCGCGCTTCCACACCATAAGTCCGAGGTTCAAACCCCGGACTGTGTGTGTGCAAGGTTGAATCAGCCTTTCATCCCTTCAGTGGGTCGATAAAATGAGTACCAAGCTTGCTTGGGAACTTAACACTGGGGTTTCGCGTCAGGCTGACCCCTTGAGCGGAACATCTGCTCATGCACCTCAGAGCCCAAGGTCGCATATACTGAGTTGGGCACAGTAGGCCTTGGCCCTCATGGGCTGTTGCATTGATATTCATTATTGATAACAATTTGTTATTTTCAATCTATCCTATATTTTTCATTTGAAATACATTTCAATATATTTCAAAAAAGTTCTTTAAAACTATTTTCCTGACGATTTGTTACCGCTAGGCCGCCATCTTGGTTTCATATGACTCGACAACAAGCGCTGCTTGGCACGATTGAGAAATCGCGCCAAACAGCCCTTGTGGAGCGTAGTACCTCTAAATCAAATTAGTTCCCAGAATTTCTCTATAAGGAGATAAAGAATTTAGTAATTCTCTTAAATTTTCCATATAAACACCATTCCAAAACAAACAAAAAATTAAACGAGCCTTACAGTAGTCGCATATGATGTGTAACATCTGACATGTTATCGTGGTAAATTCACAATAGCAACTTAAATCCTGAAAAAAATTAATCGAGTATGATTGAAAATAATTTTCTATCGAATAATTATATCTTAATTGAAAATTTTATTTAATTAACACAAGGAGTAATGCAATTTTTTATCAAAAATAATTATTCTTGTTCAATTTGGGAAAGAGCAGAGACTTATGATAACTATAGTGTAGTAGCTAGCTGAGGACCTTGTCAAATAGGTAACGTGGCATATTCCGAGTGTGACGTCAAAAAAAAAACCCAGAGTTATTTTTAAAAAAATTTTAATAGATTTAAATAAAATAGTAGTTTGGAACCTCGCAACTGGAAATCCACCCTGTTTGTAGAGAAAAAGGAAACAAATCGAACACGGCAGGTCCAAGACCTATAGGTGCAAATGGGGTAGAGGTATGACAGAAAGAAATAATGAAACTAACTTCCCAAGAGAGGGGGAGGTATCAGTGTCGAAAACGAACATAGATAACTCCAAACTAAGCAAAGCTGGGGAGGGGGATTAACCAAGTATCATCACCCCATCTCGCTTAATTCGTGACGTCACCAAACCTTCAAACCCCGCAAGATTAACATGAAATTTTTAATGTTAACGATGAATCCCCCTTCTGGTTCTTGATGACAAATTAGACAAAAAGATGTGTTCGACAAGAAGAACCTATGGTTCGAGTTCCAAAGCAGAGATTCAAAAATCCTCAGAAGATGATGATTTTAAAAAATTTAAATACTTCAAAAACGTAAAGAGGGGGGGGGAAATAAGATTAATGCAATATATTATACGGGCAGTAAGCTCATAGGATATCTATCGAATCAGGCAGGTACGGATGACAAAGATGGCCTAGGATTCTAGATATAAAGGAAATAGCCCTGTAGGGGGGGGGAGCACCCGAGGAGGTCGATTTCTCGTATATCTCGTGATGTGAGGTAATACTATCGTACCTCCAAATATCAAGACCCTAGCTCAATTCCAAACAGGGGGCAAATTTTTTCCCAACCCCATAGGAATAACATGGGAACCTGATATTTTAATGCTGGAGCCCCCCTAGGTCTACCAAAAGAGGGCTAAGTGGACAAATGGATGGGACTCTCCGAGTGTAACCTGTGGTTCAAATCTCAAAACAGAGACTCAAATACATTTCAAAATATTACCGATTAGAAAAGGTTTTAAAAGTTTTTAAAAGTTTAAAACGTTAAAATAAAATACAAGGAATGACCCTAGGAGCAAGAAATTCGGTGAAAATATACAATGGAGGCAGAGGGATCGAATGAGATTGGTCCGAACGGATTGAGAGGCTAAGGTGTCGAGCTATTGGCAAAATGTTGTCCGGGGAGAGAGGCACCTGGGGTCGAGTCCTTGTACTTCCTAACCATACACGAAGAACAATCGATCCCCCAAATATCAACTTCATATAAAAAAAAATGGCTCCATAGGATTAACATTGGGGTTGATATTTCAGTGTATAAGCTCTCCCCTGCCCAAATCAGGTCGTCATTAGTAAATAAACTTTAAAGAGGGAGACAGGGGGCAAGTCGATCGACGCCACCGCGCGCGCTCATTGGTCAAATCAAATAGAGCACGTTTCCCCGGGTTTCTGTTACACACTTTCGTCTCTTTTCACGAAATCACTTCCACAAATATCCAGCAACCGAGAGGAAAGATATAAGACATCAAAAATTTCTAATTTTTTAGCTAAAGTTCTATTTTCTTTTTGCACAGTTCGATTAAATTTAAATAAATATGGCATACAAAATTGTTACATCAAAACCGTGTAATATTAAATTCAAGTTTTGTGCCGTGTAATATCGAAATCCGTGTTTTAAAAGTACCGTGTTATACGAGGGGGACATCTGTACCTAACACTATATATCAAAGCATGCAAAAATATATAACAAAGTAGATAAATGAATGTTAGTTATATGAAAGTTTTACAATCTGCCAGTTTTATGTTCTTTAAAACAAACTGTTTAAAAAACATCCTTTCGTCTTTTAGTCATGCTATATTTTATTCATAGCTTTTGAATGAGATATGCACATATATAAGAGTTTCCATAATATCAAATAATTAAAAAAAATCTGCATACGTACTTTTTCATACATATTCTTACAGCTCTTGCTTCTTTTGTTCTTATAGCTTTAGATTCTTGCAAAGTTCACATTTTGCCACACAAGCAGTTTTTTAATGCTCATTCGAACACTTGGAAACATTTCAACACCAACTATTTTTGCACGCTTGATTTCTAACGGCCTTCCCATGACGTCTTATGCGTTCTACTCTGCTAATCAGCTGGAATCATTAAAAAATACGCATTTATAATTGCATATTGTTAAAGGGTGTGTAATTGTGAATTCTGAATATCTGAATCATCTTTGTAATATGAAAGTATTCCTTACAATAATCATAAGAAGGAAAAGTAGAGAATGAGGTTTCAGCTAAAGTGTCGATCTCGTCAACTAATCGTTGACCAAAATTACGATTCGCATTCGCTGTGATAAGTGTAGACCAGATAATGGGCAGGAAAATATACAATAAATAAAGATTCAAGAAAGAAATTATAAATTACCTGTATAAACCCCTAAAAGATAGATGAAAAATATATTATATAAGCATTTTAAAGAACCACAAAATAACAATACCCTTAAGCAGAATGTGGATGCGGTAGCCTTGTGGTGACGGACTCATGACAAGACCACGGTAGGCTAGTGTTCAAGGTAACGGACTCATGGCCGGTGTGTCATGAGTTCGAGTCTAGTACCGTTGAAGACCCGCCGTGCAGGGGCGCGATGCACGTTAAACCTGTCAAGAGCTCTAACGTCCTCCCATTGCTGTGGTAGATAAAAAAGAGGGGTGACAGCTCAGGTGCCGTCCAGTTCAACTGGATGTCGTTCTGGTCAGTTGACCAAGGTCCAGAATTACGAGGTCAGTTGCCAATAGCCCTCAAGTGACTTTATAGTGGGATAATAGTAAGCAATCACTCCCTAGTAAGATATTCCTTCAGAAGCCCTTACCATACTATACATTAAAAGACTCCCTACTCCTTTATGGCCGTGGTGAGTGAGTGAGTGAATATTAACGTCGCACTGTTGAGCTACACGTGGGCTTTTGGTGACGGACCTCGTCATTTCGAACCACGGTCAAGGGACGCGGACAACACTTGAGCTGGCACCCCTCTCCTCACACCACACCAAAGGGAGGACGTTTGAGCTCTGGACAGATATAACGTGCATCGCTCCCCTTCAAGGCGGGTCTTCAGTGGTACTGGGCTCGAACTCATGACACGCTAGCCACGATCCGATACCTTGACCACTTGGCTACCACGGCCACTTTATGGCTGTGGTAGTCTTGTGGTTTTGGTTACAAACTCATGGCCGGAATGTCATGGGTTCGAATCCGGAAGTCACTGAAGACCCGCTGTGTAGAGGGAGACGATGCACGTTAAATCTATCGTGGCTCAATGTCCTCCCGTCTGCGTGATGTTATAATTAGGACAGGGTAGTGTCTGCTCAGGTGTCATCCTCGTCACTTGACCATGGTTCAAAATTATGAGGTCCGTTGCCAAAAGCCCTCGAGTAACTGAATAGTGCGATGTTAATATTCACTCACTCACCCACATTAAGAACCAGGATTTTGCAAAAGCAAATAAATGAATAATTTTCTATTCCTACTATTATTTCACACACTCTCCCTATATATATTTATATATCTTACTCAAATTTTCAATTGTTAATAAAATTCTTTGTATGTATCCATTCGAGTTCAAAAACATTTTTTAAACTTGCAGTGGATGACACATGATATTAATACAGTTTTTTCAAATATTAATTCATTAATTAAATTAAAAAATGAATAAATAGTAACAAACTAAAATAATAGTCCAACAGCATATATAGAAAGTAAAACAGTTCGTTGTGTCCCTGTAGCACAATAGTAGCGCGTTGGACATCTAATCCAAAAATCGTGGGTTCGAGTCCCGCCTGCAATAGCGTAATTTCTGAGAATGTGATTTATTTTCACAATACTATTTTATTAAAATAATTAAATTTAATTAATGAGTAAATAGTAACAAACAGAAGAGAATAGTCTAACACTATATATAAAAATGAAAATCGTTTTCTATATTGTCTCTTAATATTATGATTCCGTTATATGTATATATTTATATTAATTGTAACTATTTCATAAAAAGGAACTAAAATAAAATGTTTCTTTGTTGACCTAAGAAGGAATTGACTTAAAAAAAAACTTTTTTTATATTACTTGTTACATATTTAATGTGATTTGAATTAGAATATATATATAAAATGGTTGTACAAGTATTACGGCAAGAAAAAATCATATAAATGCAATTTTTGGGCAAAAAATGAAGAGAGAGAACATTTTTAAAACTTCTTTCCGCTTTCGAAGAATGCTTCCATGAGAATAATATTCTGCCTATACATAGCGAGGACTTTTATACCAGGGCAGGACTAAATTTTTTTGAAAAATTCACATGATTTTCAGAGTTACGATCAATTGAAGTAAAACCGGTATTTTTATGCTAAAATTTCTGTACTTTGCTATAATAAAATATGAATGAATGCAATTCTAAATTATGTATTTCAAAAATCCTTGTTCAGTTTCTGTATGGATGCCCTAGCTAGATTTTGGCAAAATATTATTTTAGAAGCATTTTTCCTAAAAGGAGAATTAAAAATATGCCATTCCTTCCTCATTTTTTGCCAAAACATCACATTTAAATATTTTTTTCTTGTATAAATATTCCTTAAGCAATTTGATATGCACATTCTAATTCAAGTGACACTAAGTATCAAACTAATTCTCCATTTATACGCTTTTTCAAAATTAGTTTCGAACACAGTCAATCCCACTTAAGAGCATTAAGAAATATTTTCAGACTCAATTGACTGACTGTCAAGGGAAAGTTCCATCACTGTTGTTACCTCTTTCTTTTTCCCTCCTTTTCAACAGACGATAACGCTTGGTCAAAGATTCGGAACTGGGTTCGTTCACGGTACAAAGGTGTGGCCAGCAAAACAATGCGTAGGAAATGTATTGTGTTTGGTTTGAAGTCTGGTGACTTCGTCTGGACTTACACACACACACAATAACTCATCCCCAATTTCCATTTTCTCTTTCAATTGATAGTTTTTTTTCACTGCGCAATTCAAAAGAAAGAATTGTATAAGACATATGACATAGATTTTCAGTGTGAAATCACTTCAGAAAGATTTAATATTAGTTATTAAAAAAATATCTAAAGTTTTTGGTTAAAATATTGCATTGTGTGGTTAGAAACGTGTATTATTCGTCAGATGCGCGGTGTTGTGTGAAATAATAATAAAATTTTAAGATGAATAGACAGAAGCAATAATAAATGTATTTGGAATAGAAAGGAAAAACTGAAGTTATATGTTTCTGACAAATAAAACAAGTAACAATGTATTTTTTTGTTTATTGTTTGTACAGCTTGAAATATTCCAAAAAGGAAAATGAGCAACTGTGTCGGTAAAGTAAAATTTATGTAATTCATAAAAATATAAATAGCTAGTATTATATAGTTAATTACAATATACTTAATATTCTTAATTAATGAAAAACGATAACATGTTTAGATAATATAACAACAGTAGCACACACAAGAATTTTTCAGGGGGGGGGGTCTAGGTTCGAAAGTACACTAATCTCGTATCATGCTCCAAAATATTCTTTTGATTTCGTTGATTTTCGGTAACAGAAAACAGTAAAAAATTAATAATTGAATGAATAATTAGCATTAATTAATAAAATTAATTATTAATAACATATACTTAGTTAAATTTTACAAACAAAATACATAAGATTATAGTTAATCGAAAAAAAAAATCAAAGGCTTTCGGGGGGGGGGTCCGAACACCCAGGACTCCCCCCTTGTGTGCGCCACTGTATAACAAAAATAACGATAACATTAGTATAATTTAATTCATAATATAATTAAAAATTTGTTATAATTTTATAATACATTTTTAATTTACGATTTATATCATAATTATATATATTTTATATTATAATTATGGGCCTTGGGTAGCCTAGTGGTTAGAGCATCCTACGCCAGACCGGAAGGTCTGGGTTCGATGCCCGATGCCATCAAATATCCGCCGAGTGCACACGGAGTACGTGCTCGTTAAATCAGTGAGTCCGAATGGTGTCCACCATCTATCGTGAGTCTAATCGTAATCCTTCCTTCTTTCCTTTGTGTTGTAAGCCCCTGAGTGATACATTGTGTGGTGCACGGGGTTTATAAGTGTTCTTAATAATAAAAACATAAAAAATCATAGGGAGGGTAAGTAGGTAGTATGGGGACGACAAATCAACATAGAGCAGTGGTCCCCAACCTCCAGGTTGTAGGTCGGGACCGGTCCATGAATCAAATTATACCTGGCCTCCCAAGGAACATTAAATTATTTCCATTTTTTATTTATTGCGGCGTATTTCTCTCGGTTTTTGTGACACTTCGTATCCCATGTTAATCAACGTTTCCCCCTCAGTGGGCAGCGGTAAAAATTATCAAACATTGATCGGTCCGCGGCGATAAAAAGATTGGAGATCACTGTCATAGAACATGGGGTCTCAAACCACAATTAGAACAGAGTAATTCGCAAAAACATTTGTGAAGTGTGTGATGTCACGAGTGGAATGAAAAGGGCCAATAAAAAGTAAAAAACACATTTATTAGTCATAAAGTATGTTTACCATACGAACAATGCATCCAGCTTGACGTCAGAAATGCAACGACAAGTAATTGTCACAGGAATTGTTTAAACTTGTTGCCACGTAGGTGATAACCCAACTTACACTGACATATGAATGCTTGTTGGACGCATTTAAACATATCCGGTGTGTTGGCGATGTCAGAGGAAGCGATAACTATCTGTACCGTGAGATCCACTACCGTAGAAATCGGCGTCTCATGAACATGCGATTTCACGTGACCCCAGAAGAAGAAGGGAATGAAGATCCAAGGAGCGTGGAGACCAAGCAAATTCCGATCCACCTCCTGGGATATGCAGCATGGAGGTGGTTTTGCATCACAATCAAAAAATCACCATCATGCACGAACCACATGTTCTGGTCTGCAGTGGCCAGTATTCCCTGCAGCAACTTCGAGAAAAGTGGAAAATTTTAAACGACAGGTTTTTTCAAACTCTATGACGGTTCTCGAAATCCCCGCATTCGTTTGACACTCACCTCGTCTGGCTCATCGTCCTCCCGGCGAGCTGCTATTATCGCGCTTCTCGCCAACTAAATGTGGTTTGCAACCCCATGTTGTATGGTGATTAGTTGTCCCCATGCTGCTTACTATCACCTATCTGAATTTGTGGATCGAATTTGCAACACCTTGTACATGCAGTTAAATAGTCTTCTATCAATAAGTTGTATTAAAATGATTACGAAAGATATTTAAATAAAACATTGGAAAGATACCACCAATAAAGCGACCATAAAAAAAGTATTTTAGACACATATTCTTCGAGTAGTAATCTGTTGAAACAGACAATCTTATCAATTTCAATTAAGAGCCATTTGTCTTAATTGCCTGTTAATATATTCATTTTAATTCGTTTAAAATAAAATTATTTTGTATTTTTCCGCATTTAATACAAATTTTTTCTACATATTGTTTTATTCAAGCATTTTACTTTTCAACTATCGCTGCGGTTCGTGTAGAATTAGCGAATAGAGAACCAGGACGTGATTTAGAGTTTTACTATACATTAATTATGTATCATTTAAAGATATTTATTAACAATATAAAAAATAACTTATCGTTTAACACAAATAAAAAGTTCAAATTGGGCATTTATTATGTGTGATATATCTTTAACCCCATATTCATTAAAGTAAAAATTAACAACATAAAATATAAGTATTCCTGCAAAATAGTTAAACAAAAATTCTAACTTTTAATAGGAACCTTGTACCTACACCGTTGTACTTCATATCGCAATATCAGGGGTATAATTTGTGATTTTCAACTTGACACTATTCTGAAAGTTCAATTGTTTAACAACTTCTTTACTGGCTCAAAGCGTTTTTCATATGAGAAAATAATTCTTCACATAGATATGTAGAACAAAAAGTGCATAGCACACTGATGCCAATTTTCTTCAAGCACCTAAATATCTTCATCAATGACATCCAACAATTTTAAATAATTGTTAATTTATCGTAAATTATCTTCCATATTTTCTCCTCTAATTCCATAAAGTTTACTTTCCATAATTCTGTAGATGTTAGTTTAACAATTTAAAAAGATCAATTTCCATCCACTCATGATTTGACAAATTTGTGGAGTGCCACTAAGAATTGTGCCACAGGCTGCAGACGCCTGATTCAAATCCCCAACAGATTTAACATGCGTCTGCCCTCAATAAGAGTTAGCACTTTATTTTCTATATTCACAGCATCATAAGCCTAAAATACTCCGTTAAACAGAGGCGGATTAAAGTAGTTGGAGGCCCTTGGCGGTAAAAGGTTTGAGGCCCATGGGCTCAAGAGTCGAAAAACTAGAATAGTGAAATGATTCGCTTACTTTAAATGCATAAAATAACATATTGCTAATAATAAGACTCGATGGCTAAAAAAAATCTGAACTGTATCAAAAATAAATTAAAAATCTTACTAAAAACAAGTAATATTTTTAAAAAAATTAAGTCAGTTCCTACTTAGATTAACAAAAAAAAAATTATTTTAGTTACTTTTTATGAAATAGTTACAATTAATATAAATATGTATATACATATGACAGAATCACAACATTAAGTGGCAATTAATTTTTATTAATTAGCATTAAAGTATCGCATTGTCATCCAAAACAATCGTGTATATAAAATTTCAGTTCAACTGTTCAGCTTGAAACGTGAGAGAAAAAAAACTTTTAAAGTTTTGACCGAAGTCAATAAAAATGAAGCCAACGTGGCTGTATCTGTAATTCTTTAAATTTTTTATTTCAGTCAATAATCTTAATTAATTATAATTAAATTATTGTATTCTTACACTAAACAATATTGTCTTAAAAATTTCAGCTCAAAAGAGCGCTTTAAAATGTGAGAAAAAAACCTTTTCAAGTTTCGACACGCCAAAATAGTCGCTAAGTCGCCAAAAATGATGCCAACGTGGTTGTATTTGTAATTCTTAGAATAATTAGTTTTAATCAATTAATTTTTATTATTTATAATTAAATTACTGTATTGTCCTTCAAAATAAGTGTGTAAATAAAATTTCAGCTCAATTGAGTGCTTTAAAATGCATTTTATAAACGATTGAAAATTTTAACAAGATAAATATAGGGAGAGAGTGAGCTAATAGAGTAGGAATTGAGAAAAAAGAGCTGACAATTTTGCTACACAACATTACTTCTTGATTTCTCTTTGGTAAATTTATGAATTATTTTTGCCGTATCTATTTTGTCCCAAACATCTTGTGTGTTCTATATATAATATAGTCATGTTGTGTGTGTGTTCAATGTGTTTTCTTTCCCGTACTACTTCCTAAATAATTTTTTACACGTTTTAAGACTGAGAAAGCCATCTCACCTGATACATTCGATACCCGTACTGTAAAAAATATTTTCAAAATTATCTCAACATTAAGGAAAGTATCTCTACAATAGGATTTGTCTTGCAACTCGATAAAGTTCAAGTGGGGTTTTCTTTGTATCTGTGTTTTCTTTTAGAAATAGTAAATACTATTCCAATTCAAATCATGAATATTAAAAGATTCAATATCATCTTTTTTTGTGTAGCTTTCTTCTAAATTTCAGCTATAATCTCTCGTCAAAAAATACATTAAAGTGTTCTATAACAATTCCATAAATCTCAACTCTTCGGGATAATTCTGCGCTGCCCTAACGCATATGATATAAAATGAATTCCCTATAAGATTTTCCTTTATTTTAAAAATTTATATAGCAGACTTCTTTATTTTCAGCGAAAATAATTTTTCTCTTTTGCTGCCTGCGAGCTTGTACAGCTTCCTCTTCAAATGAAAGTCCTGCATCTTGTTCCACTTTTTAAAATTCATTTCTGAAATTCTGGATATAATTTTCTAGAGACTTGAGTAGATTAGATCCTTTTAATAATTCGCACTCAACTTATTGCAATGATTTGCTAGCAGCATTTATTCTCAGGAGGAAAAAAAAGTATGATATTCCAAATCATGATCATTAGGGAAGTTTCAAATTTGTCCGTCTGTTTCAAAAGGGAAGTTGCCTCCAGTATTGTGGCCTTTTTTTTTCCTCATTCGCATTACGGATTTCAGCCAGGGCTACTTTTATTAATCTTTATCTTGGTATTAAGGCCTAAATTCAACTTGTTTGAATAGTTTGCTTTGAACTATAGACATATCTTTTATCACATAGCTTCATTTTGTTTCATTTATCTTCAAAAGTAAAATACACTGTTGGAAATAAAAGTCCCAAAACCAAGAAGTTATGCTCTATGAAGGAAATTTGAGATAGGACATGTTTATACATAAGAAGCCCGGCAACCGAGTGGACACAACAGGTCCGGGGACAGATTTGACGTAATGAGTTGATGTTAGTCCAGAATGACTTTAAGAAGACGAAGAAGCCATTATCAACAACTCTCTGATTTTGAACGAAGTTGCATAATAGAGCTGAAAAAAGGTGAGTTTACTTCCCACGATATTGCAGAAAGACTTGGTAGGAATTTATCCACTGTGCATGATTTTTGTCAGCAGTGATCCCGAAAGAACACTACCTCAAGAAAACTATAGTTCAACCACGCTCGGGTCACCAATCACAGAGAAGACCACCGTATTCACCACAAGGCTGGAGAAAATTGTAGTGCATCTACAGCAGAAATTGCAGGGGGTTTTTTTAGCATCAGAGTGATACAATGAACAGTAACAGATTAAGGTATGTAACTACCCAAAATTCGCCGTTTTGATGAAAATTTTCAAAATTTCTCTTTTATGTTTTTATTGCGTGACCCATACATTTAAAACTCCAAAAACACTCAATTTTTGTTTCTTCGATATTCAGCAGCAAAGTTATAGCATAATTAGTAAACTGGAAGCAGATCCCTACGCAAAATATTTTTACGATAGTGAATTGAAATTTTCAGAACTTGTTTTATTTAGTTCTATCTGTATTATAAATAAAATTCTTGTCTCTGTATTCATATTTATGTACTTTATTGCTTTTTTTATGAAAAAAAAAATCAATACATTTTTAAAAAATCGAGTTTTTGCGTAAAATTTGGCACATATTTAAAAAATTTTTAAAAGTATTACAAATTTTTTAATTCCCAATGCATATAAAGATGTTATTTATGTACTGTGTAAATTTATTTAAATACTTTCATTAGAATTTTGTGTAAAAGATCTTAACTGCAATTTTTCATCAAAATTTTACTAAACACGACAATTGTTATTGTCTATAAAACTCTCCAGAAAACAGCAAAAGGGTTAAAAAATTATTTAAATATGAAGCTAAAGAGAGTTTGAGCTATAAATATGGTGAGTTTAAAAATGTACAATTAGTAGAACATTTTTCATATTGTATTCAAATCTTTAAAAGCATTGTCTGAGAAACTTTTTTGACTTCATGGTAAAGCTCATTAATGGATTTCTTTTTAAGATATTGAATTGAAATTTTCAGAAAGTATTTCATCTAGTTTTATCTGTAATATAGACTATAATTTAATCTCTGTGTATTTATTTATGCCTTAATTGTCCTTTTTGTGAGAAAATAACATTATATTATCGAAAAAAAATTGAGTTCTTGCATAAAAATTGACATATATTAAAAACTTTCAAAAATATTACGAATCTTATTGCTCTAAGCACAGATAATGATGCTATTTATGTATTGTATAAATATGTTGTGAGCATTTAAAAGACGTTGCAATCTGCTTTAATATCCTTCGATCTCTTTCATTGAGCTTCTCTTTCCATCCTCTATTTTGCTTTACGGAGCTTGTCTTGCTGCACTGTGTGCAAGCAGTCATGACTTTAGACACCGTACCTCTAGAAACTGGGATGTTTCGGTCACACTTGCTCCAGCTGAACGGGCTCCCACAATTTTACCTCTTTGTAAATTTGAGAGATCCAACATTTTAAAACTTTGAAAAAAATCCAAGACTTACAGAGCTTCAATAAAGCGACCAAATACTACCAGAATAAATACATTTCTATATTTATAAAAAAAAATCTGGTAGCTATTATTATACTTTAATGCTTACGAAATGCATTCAGAAATGTCACTTTTACTCACGGGTGTTTCTAGTATTTTGATAACCACCTGTGTTTCTTTTAGTATGCACATCTAAGATCTTATGTGAAGGTGGTCACCCAAAAATGGCGGTCCACGGGTCGATCACGATCGACTTAATGTCCATCCAGGCTTTATAAAGTAAGTCCAGGCTTTGTACAGATTGTAACAATACAGATATACGAAAGAAAGATGGCTCGCTCTGCTGCACGACTCAAATCCGTGGAAATTATTGGGTTGCAACATCGTTTCAAGATCTTTTTGTTGCATGTTGAATTTATACTCGGAATCCATCAAGCTTAGGGCCCCTGACGGCCGCCAAGTCCACCGGCCGCTTAATCCCCTCTGTCGTTCAATGGGCTAAATTCATGTGACGTCATAGTCACATGTTGATGACAACCACGTGTTCTTAACCAATCAGTTTAAAAACTCATGTGACGTCATAGTCACAAGATAAAAGAAGCCACGTGTTTCCAATCAATCGTTGTTGCCAACTTTTGCTCTTTGCAGAAACTTTCTTTTAAAAAGTACATATTTGTAAACAATAAGTATACAAAATGCACTTTATTTAAAAATACATAAACGAAATAAGATTTATTTTTTAAATTTTAAAATCTCTTTAATGAAAGTTTTTTTAAATGTCGTTTGAATATTTTTATCCAATTATGAAATCTGAAATTTTATCTAATTTCAGCAAATAGAACAACAAGTACAATTACTTTGATGTCTGTTTTCAATTCAGTGGAGAACACGTGTTCGTCTTTATCATGTGACCTTCATGAACTGAGCCCATTTCTGATAATCCGTGTGATTGATTTTTGATGTATTGGTGTCCTACTAAAAGCAATACGAAACGATTGATAGATGACATTCTAATTGCTCAAATATTGAACCCAGTTCAATGTTTGAGCGACAACACTCTCCACATCCCAGGTATTCGAACGTTCATTCTCTGAGATACGACAATGTTCACCTGCATCCACTTTAACGGAATCAGATCCTGTTTGTAAGGTTTATATTCGACATCATTGAAGCTCAAACCTCGCGAATGTAATCATAAGGAAAGTGCATTTTTCAACTGTAATATAGTATTCTTCTTAACTATAGTCTGTATTCAAAAGGCTTTTCAAGTGATATTCGGATCTTATTCAATGGAAATAACTGATATCTTAATAGAACAATGTTTTACTAATCCATTTAATCCATATATCTGCTTATATTGACAATGTTATTTTATGGTTCTTCAAAAAGTTATAACGTAATACTTTTTTAAATATTTAGTCTTTTACAGATAATCTTTAGTGTTTCTTTTTCTTGCAATAACATCCGAAATCTTGTTTGTTTATTGAACGTTTTTCACAGCTCATTTTCTACCCGATTACTGTGCCCTGTTCTCAGGATCTCGTAATATTAAACGACGATTAGATCACAAGTCGACACCTGAGTAGGTATCCCAGTCTTTACTGTCCATTCTTATTGGTTGTTTGTATGGAACGCTTCCATATAATAATATTAACTCAAATTTAATTCAATTTGCATTACCGTGGTTACCAAGTGGTCTCAATATCGAGATCATGGTTGGTGATATTTTAATCGAAATGAGTGGTCAAATTTTGCTTCTATTAAAACTCAACATTTTGTGTGTCATTGATGGAAAAAACGAACTGAAAGGGAAGAAAAAGCACTGAGGTTGTCGACGAAAAGGAGTTTCAAAATGACAATCATTAAGAAATAGCATAAGTGCCAGATTGAGGCAGATGAATATTAACGTCCCACTGTTCATGCTACACGAGGGCTTTTGGGGACGGTCCGCGTAATTTTTGAACCATGGTCAAGTGACGCGGACGACACCTGAGCTGCCCCACCCCTTTCCTACTACCACACCACACCAACGGGAGGACGTTTGAGCTCCGACAGATTTAACGTGCATCGCTTCCCTACACGGCGGGTCTTCAGTGGTACTGGGATCAAACTCATGACATGCTAGCCACGATCCGATGTCTAGACCACTCGGCTACCGCGGCCACTTGAGGCAGTGAGACTCGGGAGTCAGTCCAGCATGATTCAAGTGGAGTTTTATGGCGACCTTTCAATCTAACGGGCTGCCATCTATACTCAGGAAAGGTTAAAAACTATCATATGTGCTTGTGTCATTTTTAAATTAGGTGACAGAAGTTATATTGAATCTCGTTCCCAGAAAGGGAAGTTTAGTTAAGAATTAAACAGTTTAGCTAAGAATTTAAACAGTTTAGCTAAGAATTTAAATAAAAAAATCAGGGGGAAATTCTGTTAATGATAAGTTTGTTAAACAACATTTTCTAAAAGAATATATTTTATAACATAAGAAATGTTTACTTTTATTTCAAATATTGTTTTTTCTCACTGGAGTGATAATAGGGAATAAATTCCTTGTACTTATAGTATTTTATGATCATTTTTTTTTTCAGGAAAAAAAATCCTCTCCTTATCGTTTAAGCTAAGATATTTATTAAATAGAGTTAATCGAATTCATCATAATCATATAAACAACGTATAAATATTATCTTTAGCAACAGAGACATATTTATGCATATTATATAATTTTTACAAACGGTTCACATTTTTTTAGTATTCATTGTAATGATATTGTTACATCATTTGATTGACACATGTACGAGAAAATACTAAATTCAGTTAAATTATCTGGAATAATTTATGTAGTTGTATTATGTAATTTCATTTAGAGCAGAAATCATATTCCAACTTTAACTTACTTAAACGCTCAGATTCGAACTAATGATCTCTGAGACCAAATAAAACATAAAATATTAATAAAATCACAGTTTCGAATAAAACAATGAAATAAAACCCAGAAAATTTCAAATTAGAGAATCGTAAGAAAAAGTCAAGGTGCAAGAAACAATAAAAATACAGGACTGCGGCAGAGAACAGTGGATCGAAGTAACCACCTACCTAACCTGCATCGTCCAAACAGCGCTTATCAGTGTATAAAAATGAATCTATTTATTTAATATAATGTGCTGCCATCTATAGTTAAAAATGAATAACTTTAAAACATTTCTATAATTAGCACAAGTTATTAATGTAAGAAATGGGGGCGCATTAAAATTTTTATATATTATTGAAATTAACTACTATTATGAACTTAAAATGTAACGAATGCTTTTGAGACAGGTCTATAGCAGATAACTAATAGAAAATAAATTAAGTTTTAATAAAACGTAGATTTTAATTGAAAATTAATACTTTGACAACCACATAGATATATATAATAATCTCATAAAAAATTATTTATTTTTAATCTAGAAATTGTCTTTCTGATACTAAAAAACAACATATCTAAATAAAAAAGATAATTCTCAATTTTTTGAAGACAACGCTCTTTTGTCTGGTTTTAAAATTGTTCAAGCTTTATAGTTGAAAGTTTTTAAAATTTCTTGAAGTATAGTGCGCAGCAAGCTAGATTAAAAGGTCTTGGTTTTGATACGTTTTTATCAAATTACTAAGAAGTTATAGAATTCCAGTCCCAAATGAAAACGCATCTGCACATCAGAATTAAACTTACAGAACCATAAGGTTTCTAAGAGTAAATGTTAGTATGCCACTGTTTACTTTAGTTTTCTTAGACATAAAATAAATAAAAATCATATAAAAAAAACACACCGTAAAATCCGGCTTATAACATGCACTTTTAACACAAAATATAACATCGAAATTTACGGTGTGAGTTAAAAGCTAGGTATAAAAATAAAGAAAAAAAGAATATAAAAAAATTTCAGACTTCAACATAGATTGGAATACTGTTAAATTAAGAGAAATGACATACTTATAATGAATTTAAAAGGTTGTAGTTCCAGAAATATATTCTTTTCTAAAAATCCTGGGATAGTACCTCGAACAAATGACTTTAAAACATAAGAGCATTTCACATGTATATTTCAGGTTCCTTCGTAA
>BMAO01036576.1:0-18504 GCA_019973975.1 Trichonephila clavata | reverse complement strand
CATCGATATTTATTCACTATGTACAAATTTAAGTTTTTTAAATTCAAATATGAGCATTGTGAAAAATGAACTTCCCTATCATATTGCATACATAGAGTAATTGTTTGTTTATTAGTTTAATTCAAGTCACTGTGACGCCACATGATTACTGCAACCACGTGTTCGCAGTCAATTAGTTCATGAATCAATATGACTGCATATGACTCACATGATAAATGAAGGCTTGTATGTCCAGTCAATTTGTTCAACCTCCATGTTGTTATCAACTCTTACTTTTTGCAGAAACTTTCTATAAAAGGTACATACATTTGTCAACAATAATAAAGCGCATAAGTGATATATATATATATATATATATATATATATTAATTATAAGCTCTTCTGCAATTATTGCTTGGAATACAATTATCCAAATAAATTCATTTTTAAATATATTTCTAAGTTATCTCTCTAATTCTCCTTTTTATTGTTCAATTATTATTATTTTTTCTCCTGTTCTTTTTATAATTCTCAATTTGTTTTTGTTTGATTAGTTTAATTACAATAAAACTATCTAGGTGGCGCCACTAATTTTTGTTTCTGGTTTTAACAACTTAACACGTAATTTTTAACATCACTTAGCTTGGTTCCGTTCGATTTTAGTGGTTTTCTCCCGCTTTCTTGTAAATTGCATTTTTTCACGTAAGTTGTTTTTCTTCCAATATTTATTTTTTATTTTTATCTTGTTAAAATTTAATTTCCTTTCATAGTTTATATTAATTTTATTATATTTTTCTGTCGGTTGCAAATTACACTGGGGTTGGTTTTAGGCCTAACTTTTCAGTTTCGTTATGTTTTTCTACTATATTTAAAATTTCTGCTATACGAGGAAGTGTTGCATCCGTAAAATAAATTTAACCCTAATTTTGCTGTCCTAATTCAGCAACAGTTTTAGAAATCATAATAAGTCTTCATTTTAGTCCATTGACTCTTTGGTTTCTTACAATTTAAAGGTATAACTGTGTTTCATGTATACAAATGCTTGGTTAATTCTAGTACAATATATTTTTCCATCATTTTTTATATTGTGTTTCTTGAAATCTGGTTTAAATCTTCTAGTTTTGTTAGTGGTATAATTTAGAACTGTCAATTTTAATATACTGTGTATTTTTTTTTCATTTTATGATAAAAATGTCCATAAATTAAGGATAATGAAGTTCAGGCAAAGAGACAGAAGCAAAACAAATTTGACTTATTTGTAAAGTCTATTTATTAAACAAAAGATAAGCAGCAAAAAAATGCTATATGTTTGACATAATTAATAAAAATTGCAATTTTTACTCCGTTGAGCAAATTTTAAAAAATAACCTATTTACAAAAAACAGTATAACATGGTTAGTATGATGGTTAATACGGAGTATGTCTCCCGGACGATGCAATACAGGCCTTACAACGCTCGCATGCTGAGTATCAAATTATCAATTTGATCTTGGTTAATATTACACCACTCATCAAGCAATGACCTCCGAAGTTCCAGTAAATAGGTGGGAGAAAGTTGACCGGCTGCAATTCGTAGGCTAAGAATAAACCACACATGCTCTATTGGATTCAAGTCCGGTGAGTATGCTGACCAATCCATACGGTTGATATCTTCCGATTGGAGGCATTCGTCTACAATGTTTGCACGGTGAGGACGGGCGTTGTCATCCATAAACAGAAATTCAGCACGCTTGGCGCCCCGAAACAAACGCACATGTTGTTCCAGAATGATATCCCGATAGATGTGGCTGCAATTGTTACACTCTGAACAAGCAAGTCAGTTCTGGAACCAAAAATAATTCCTCTTCAAACGGGGCATCCTGCACCACCGTAACGGTGTCATTCAATGGTGTTCTCTTGGTGGTAACGGGTACCTGGCACTCTCCATATGAAAGTCCGGTGAGAATCAGACTGCAAACTAAACCTGGACTCGTCGGAAAACATTACACAAGACCACTGTTGCGGTGTCCACAATGCATGCTCTCTACTCCAGGTTAATATCAAGCGATAGTGAGTTGCGGTTATGGGAACACATCTGACAGACTTACGAACATATAGACCAATGTGCCCTAAGCATCTGTACATGGTCTGCCTTGAAACTGTCGTACCGGTAGCTCAAGAGAGTTGCGAGATAGGTCTGATTCTGTGCTCCGTCTGTTTCTTTTGGCAGTAACTGCCAAATACCGGTCCTCATTCGGCGTGGTAACTCGGGGCGACCTGTGCTGTAACATCTACTCACATTACTATAATCTTGGAATCGTTGCCAAAGCCTGGAGATGTCACTCTGGGCTATTCCATGTTCCTCGGATACTTCCAGCTGGGTAGGTCCATATTCCAGTCGTCCGATAATTCTACCGCGTAAAAAATCATCCAAATGATTCCTTTGTGCCATAATATGCGGTTATTGCACTGAAAGGCTTTTTAAAGCGCTTGTGAACAATTTTACTTCTTTGCCACCATTCCTTATATACCCTCTCTTACACTCTCGTCATTATCACGTACTATCCGCGCCATCTGGTGGTTTCCTGTAAATTGCATATTCTTCTTCAAGATGTGTGTGATAATTCTACAGGGGAAATTTTTATTTTAGAGTTCAATTTTTGTGTGATTCTGAAATATCCTTAATTTATGGACATGAGCGTGTATGTATATATATATATATATAATTTAATCTTAAAAGTGTTTTTTTTAATTTCTAGCAGCAACACTTGTTGAATACATTATTAACTTGAACGAAAACAATCCGCGCAAATGCACATGGATTAACAACAAAAAATCCAAAACAGAAGCGTAAACACAATCAGAAAATCAGGCAGATTGCAGAGCTTGTTACTGCTCTTGTCCCTCCAAAATCTATCGTTGATTTTATCAGAGACAGCATTGCAAATCTCCAGGTGCTCAGCATTATTTAGCGCCAAACATAGTTTGGAGATGGAAGGATCTTTATTCTATGTAGGTGACCTGCAAGACAGTGCGCCAGGTTTTTCTAGCTTAAAAGCAGCAATCCCATGCCATCTCGGATGATCTGGGACTCATTTAACGTCACCTTCCAAAACTTATTACAAATTTGTTTTTATACACAAGCTTCAAAAATCTTAATAACTCTGCTTATTTAAGAGTACAGGATTTCTTTCTGAAAGAAAGAAAAACAGCAGCACCCCTTTTAGCAAGAAAAACAGCTCTCCCATTTCCGTTCATACCACAATGGGAGGTAACCCGCTGTAAAGAATATTATTTTTTTAAAGTCAAAACTAATCCAAGATTCACTATAACAATTTTAATTCGAATTGAGTCTGAAAAATCTAGAGACATTACGGATTGCATCGCTGAATTGGAGTTAAACCTATAACGGTATTCTCAAAAACCTCCTTTCTAAATATTAATTGCCGAATAGTCGCTCTAATAGCTTCTATTTCACCATCAAATAGAGTTGTGTTCAGACCTAGGTAGTTAAGAATAAGACTTAAGACTATAAAATGAAATTAGTTCTGAAAAACTTCCAACACCGGTGTATCCATCCTGATGCAACCGTGATCCATCAATATAGAAATGAAGCTAATCAAGCTTTAGATGTCTGGTATTTATATTTTCTAAAGGAATGGCTTTTAAAACTGAATAAGAAAATTATGTATTTTGTACCACAAGTATAAGATCAGTTTTTAACATTGCCAATGGTATTAAAGGATCCAGTGGAGGTAGCATAAATTGTATTTTGATAAAATTTTTCTTCTTAATATTTAAACATATTTACTTAATCAGCAAATTTAAAATTTTACCTAAATTTTAAAATGCTACAGCAATTAGACGTTTAAAGTATGTTTCGAATTTAATGGAGAACATGTGACTGCTTTTATTAAGTGATCTCTTGAATTTAGCCCATAATCAAAAATATACTTTAAGATATAAAGATAGATTAGATGCAAGGAAGAAATTGTTTGTTTGTGAGAAAAATTGAGTACATTCCCAAAAATTCATTCCCAAATGAACATTCCCAAAAAATTTTGAACAATTGGATGATTTTTTTTACAGGGTTCAGTCCTTACTCTGTAAGCAAGCCAATAAAGCATTGAATTATGGTATGTAGTCAGCTTGGATGTAAGCTGACTACAGGTATAAAAATGTTCACGGATTCTTGATGAAATGTTTACCTTATTGGCTCCAATAATAATGATAATTACATTCAAAAATTGATATCTGCAAAACCACTTATATTATTTATTTAATATATTTTCTGACGAATTTAAAAATACATATTTCTGATTCTGTTTACATAGTGTATGTTTTTATTTTCATATACCTGTAGTTACTTTATCATGTATTATTGAAATAATATTTGTTAACTGTTGTTTCTCTTTATGTGTGTGTATTTTGCAACTATGAAGTGCATATGAAAAATATGTAACATCGCAATAATCATATAGCTTTGGTCGTTCTAAGGAAATGCGCATAGTCATTTTAGCATACTAAAAATATTTAATTCCTTGTAGAAGCTGGAATTTTCTATTTAATGTAAATTAGAGGCATTTAAATTTCTGGAAATTTTGACAATTTATCATTATTATTTTTTTCAATAGCTGAAAGAAAAATTGTCACGCGCATTGATAATTACAACATTTCAGTAATTGTATGAACTTACTTCATGTAATTAAGCATTCTCCCTCTAAATGTTTACGATAAAAGAAAAATAATTTTACATTTTAATTTATAATAAATAAGGATGTTTAAACAAGTTAATTTTTTAAACAAAATAGTTCTCCACATTTAAATGTTCCACATATTTTGAAAACTTTATTATGTTTAAAAAAATGTTTATTTTAATTTAGAAGCAAAGAAAACTTTAATGAGAATTTTACAGCTAAAAAAACTTTAAAATGTAACTTAATCTGCAAATTAATACTTCATATTTTGTGACTTTATTTGAAAATTTTCCCTTGCATTTATAAATTTGCATATCTGTGTAGAAAAGTATAAAATGAAATAACACTCCAAACAATTTTGCTTTTGTTAGTTTAAATTATTGTGTAAATGAAAGTGAGAAATTAAAGTCATTGGGTTTCAATAATAACTGCAATATAAAAGTAGATTTAAAAAAAAAGAGGAAAAGTACAAGATTCGTTTGAAAAAAAAAACATTACTAAATTTTTAACATAAATTTAGCAAATAGATAAGCATTCTTCGAAGTTTTATTTTAGTTCAGCTGTTCTTTGAAAATTATTTTCCTTTGGTGCAATAATTTCATATAATTAAATTTAAAATAAAATTTAAAAACATTGTATCATACTTAAAATTTTAAAAACTAATTTGATTAATTTGTATATATAATGGGATTCAAATTATTTAAATATTTAACTTAAATATATTGCTAAGTAAAAAATTGTGATAAATATTATAATAACAGTCTAAGCAAATGAATTATATTTCTATTGCTGATCGAGAAAAAAAAAATGTCATACATAATGTACACAAAAATTCTGAAAATAAATAAAATAAGAAAATTAAATAAAAATTTGAATAGACTATGATAGATCTAAATATATGCATATATATATAAATTAAAAAGAAGACTAATAAATCTAAAGAATCTTAAGATCGGACCGAAAGAACCAAGAACATGGAACTATGACAAACCAAAAAAGAGAAATTTAGCTAAAGTGGAAAAAACTATTATGATTTCCCGAGCATATATATATATTACTCTATGAAAAATAGTATTCGCTTTTAGCATAATTTATAATTTGTATATTAAACAAATAAGTTCTCATAAAAATTTTGCAGTATATATAAAGATAAACGGTGAAGAGAATTATTTTTTAAACAAAATAACAGCCACAATAAATCAATCTTTTTAAAAAAGATGAGAAACTTTCTTCTAAAAAGTTGATTTTCTGGCATTCCATTCAAACGTAGTGTAAATGTCATTTACAATACATTTCACTCATCTGCGGAAATTTTTACTATATTCAAATTATCAATGGTAATCTATCAGGAACAATTTATTCTGCATAGTTAAGAGAAAAGAATTTCAAAGAGAAAATTAAATTATAAAACTTTTTAATCCGTTCTTATTTTTCAGCATAGAAGATGTGGAATATTTTAAATTCAAATTGTTCAGGAATCTTTTCTTCCTCCGTCACATTTATTCCAATTTATATCGATATTTAAGCGCAAATAAAATTTAATTTATTTTGAAAAATAACTTTTTTTTAATTGTAATAATTTTGAATTATTTTTATTAAATTTAGTCCAGAAAGATAATTTGGAACTTTATAAAATTGTTACTTTATGAATCATTAAAAATAAATATTTAATTTTGTATAAGAAATTAAAAAAGAGTTTAGTTTTATACTAATATTTAATAAGGAATTTAAAAAATAAATTTTCAGAAAAATTTTTCTTAAAAAAATGAAAAAAGAAATACGACATTTTTTTTATTATTCTTTCATTATACATACAAGCAAAGATAATATAAAAAATCTCGAAGCATAAAATTTTTCAAACATCTATTGATACATATTTATTTTTGAAAAATCATAACTAATAGTGAATTAATTTGAATAACATCATAATATATAACTTATACAAGGTGTTCCAGGTCAATTGGGACAAACTTCAAAGGGAGGTAGTAGAGATCACAATGATTCAGATTTGAATAGCAACCCATGGTTGGAAACGCCTTTGTTCAGCGCTAGATGGAGTTGTTCACAAGAGCATTTAGGGAACTGCATTACCACAGTCATTTAAACTGCCATAGCTCGCGTATGGAGCGTTTTAGAAACACAGAGCTTGAAGATATTCACCTGTTTTAGGAAACTGGTGGTAGGAAATGCACGAGCAGCATAAATTTGTATCGCGAGAGGTACCCAAAGAGAGATGCATCTGATGTTTACTAATTCGCATCGCAATTTGTGTCAATGTGCATCATTACGAGGTAATAGGTTTAGTGAGAGCAAGCCACGAATAACTCGAACTCCTAAAATGGTATTCGGATTCCATCAAATGGTATCGAACACATTTTTTTTCCATGCATGGAAAAAATGTGTTGGATACCATTGGCCATTGGAATACGATTGGAATGCCTATTGTGCGCCGTTTTAAGCGTAATGCCATGGCTTTGTCCCGTCAGTGACACCACTTATAATACTGTAGCTAAGATAAAGGTGAACATCTAATCAACACAATCTTTACCTATGATTAATAAACTCTACTCAGTTTGAAGAAAGAAACACACGGTCCCTTCCCATTAAAATAAAAAAAATACCGTTAGGATTGACCTAGTAAAATTAAAGATTCCTAACAGAAAGACAATCGAATGTAAGAGTCTAATATTCCAAGCATGCACATCAAATCCGATTACTTTCACGTATACGTTCTTCTAAAAAAGGGGATGCATTACTAGACCATAGTTGCTATCAAATATCTGTCTTTATCCGATGCTGGAAAACATATGATGTTCCAGTTAAAATAAATATAATATTCAACAGTTAGGCAGAGTTGGATTCTCATCAGCCGGTATAAAAGTCTGCATTTATCCTAAAAACTCCATAGAATATATCATACTAAATGGTTTATATATGCGGAAATAAACACGATTGATTATTTCTCCTTAAAAGGACTATTTCTCATATAACCATCTGTAAAGAGTTTTTCCTGTGAAACTGAAGCTCTTAATGTCGTATGAATTCCATGAGAAATGTTAGAAGTGGTTTCTATTAAATAATGCTAAGGTATGATGGAGAAATAACTATTTTCATTGATTGCTTGGCCCCTTTCAGAAGCTGTCTTGGACCTTCTTCCTATGGTCCGGTCCCATTAAACATATTCCAGAAGTTGCGCGAGGTGTCGTACTGTACTTTATTCTCTTCAGGTGTATTTTTTTCAGGAAAAGGACAAGCCAAGAAAAAGTCAAACATAGAAAAGAAGTCTTTTGATAATTTGCCATTTCATCTTATTATAAAAATAGTGATTAATTATTTTAACCACTGTTTTTGAATTCCACCGTACGTTTCCGAAATTCCATTATATTTGCTGAGGTGAGAGAACGAAAGCGTAAAAGTCAGTATGTGTGCGTTTATGAAATAATTTTTCTCTAATTCCCGTGTCGATACGCACACGTATTATACGCACACGTACTATTGCCATTAAGAATTTTCATCTTTGCTTCGAAATTGACTTCGAGATAATATAAATTTTCTTTACAAATAAATATCCAAATTCCCGAACTTTGAACATTAGTGAATAATTAAAATATATATTAAATACTAAACTTAGTACATGATATCTTTATTTATCTGTTCAATAAATATGATCAACTTTAAATATTTTTATAATCTCAAAGAAGTTATTTAAATGCTACATAAAAATTTAAAAAAAAAAACAAAACCTGCATCTCTCTGAAGATTTTTTTTTATAATTTGCCTTATATTGTAAATATTTCATTTTAAATCTGGGAAAGTGGAATAATAATATTTCAGAAAACGTAAGAGGGTCGTAACGTAAAATCAATAACTGAAGAGTAAGAAAAAGAAAGCAGAGTTTCAGAAAATATCATTTTATAAGTGCAAATAGTGGTATTGTCTTCTTTAAAATATATCCATACATATGAAACCTTGTAAGATATACCTTTTAACGATACAACAATATTTGTGTGCATTTACTTTTTACATGAAAATATTTCAGAAGTAAATTAGTCAAGATGTGGATCATTTTGTTCTACTTGCTTTAGAATAAAGTAAAGCAAGTTATTCTTCCAAAAATGAAATCAGAACGATTTTTAAGACTATTGTTTATTCTAGAAAATAATAAATATATTTTTAGTTCATAAATTGAATCATTTTTTAAAGTATCCCGTCTGTACACCGTTTCCACATTTTTTCATGGTAACACATAATGTGTCAGTCATTTTAGTGGCCTAAAATACTTATTTTTCAATTAAATTTCCATTTATTTTTATTATCAAAAATTTAAATGAATTCATATTTTTTTTTCAGATTTGCTCTATCGAACAGTCTTGGTTTCCATTCACTATATTTATATCATTCCTATAAAAGTATTTATTATGACATTCTTTTATGTTCCTACTGTATCACATTATGCCATGCGTAAATGAGTAATTTGTATTAAAAATTCTTATCTAGTAATTTTTTCACCAGAAATTTTGAAATAATTCAAAAAATACATTCAAAATTTGAAATCGATGCAAAATTTAAAAAAAAATATATGTATATTAATTTTATTATAAGAAAACCTTTTATAATGTTGGAATTTTGGTATTCTTTTAAAAAAAAGGATTAGAGTTTCATCCTAACGAATAATCATAAATTATTTTTAAATACCAAAAGTTTTGTAAAAATTAAATTTAAATCATCGCATAAAATTCACATTTTTTTCAATATAGTACACATGTTTTGTACCTGTTAACATTGAAATCATTAGATCTTTATTTAAAGGTAATTTGAGGAAAAATATGAAATTTAGTTCTTTGTTTGCTTATTCTGATTATAATATGAAATTAACCATTATTATCATTTTATAATAAAAAAAAAATTACTATATTTTTTTTAGAAAATTCATTTTATGTTTTCTTTTATACGAATCACTTTAGTTTTTTTTTCCAATTCTTTAACAATCTTATACATACGAGACAAAGAGATAATGAAAAAGATAATCATCATTAATAATAAAACCACTTCATCCTTCCTTGATCCGTAATTAAAAGCTTGACTTTTAAACATTAAACTTATATATCAATATACAGAATTGTTAGAATTTCATTGCATCAAACCAATTATTATATATATGTGTAATTTTTTAACAATCAAATACAAATCCCAGTTTTGAATACTGTATACATAAATATAATATTTGATAATAATAGATATAACTAACAGATTAGGTCACTTAAAATTAAAATACCTTACTTGAACATTCACAAAACCATACACTGCAAAAATATTATTTTCAACCTACAATCAATTAAAACACAGAACATAGCAAATTCAAAACAAAATTTAATTTATTGCAATGTGTGATAAAATACGGTAATAAGTAATGTTACAAATAATTCTGAGGTAAATTTCAGCTAATTTATTTTAAAACGCTTCCAGTAATATGTAATTATATAGTTGATTTTTTTTTATATAGCAGCTTTTTATTTATAATCGCCTAAGAAGTAAAAGATTTATAAGAAGTAAAAATTTAGGTCTTTATTTCTTAGAGAGAATAATAAAATGATACATAAGAATAATATTACTTATTTTGAGCTGAACTATAAATATAAAATATTTCTATGCTCTTGAAATACATATTCCCATGGTCGTTGTAAAATTATACTAGACAGTAAAGTGCATGAATAAATCAATAGAGTAGATATAGATTCCTGTGTGCTGGTGACTATGTATCAATTTCTTGAGTGGTCATCTTACAGTTTTCTACTACATATCGTCACATATCGTAGATGGTCTAAGATAAACTGGACAACCTCTCTCCCTCCCCCTTGAATACGAAAACTCTTTCATTCTGTGACATCTGTGTGAAATCAATTCACTACATTAAATCATGACATATACTATTATATATTGTATTTAATAACCACATTCTTTTCAAGTGTGTATAGTTATACTAGTTATAAAATGTAATAAATGTAGCGGAATTCCATATGCAAGGTTAATGTGATTACGAACAAATAGGATATAATCTGAAGTAATGATATATTTCATTGTAGTCTAAAAATATGTATGAGTGAGCTTGAAGATTATTGTAGTAGCAATTACGTAACGGGATCAAATCCCAGTGGAATATAATATATTCCATCATAAAAAAGGACCTATTTTTACATATCAGTCAGCTATACAACTTGCATTCCAAATATAATAGATTTATGAATAAAAATGTAGGATAATTGATGATGTCATTCTGATATATCCATGGTTCAAAGTAATATGAGCCGATGCAATAAATCATTTGCATATTATTTGCGCATCATTCAAATAACCAAATAAAATGAAACAAATTATGTCTAGCGTTAACAAATGAATAGATTGAAAATTAGAGAACAAAATTCACGTAGTTTTTGAGTACGCTACACAATTTTATATAACTTATAAAACCTTATTTTTAACTACTTTTCATATATGATTTTATCTCCAGCATTTATAAAAAAATATTGGTATTACAAGTTTATTTTGGTGCTAAAGAGTAAAATATGAGGACGGCATATATTTGTGTGCGTACATAGTACATACACACACGCATATATATATAAAGTGGTGGTCAAAATTATGGCCACTTTTTAAATTTGTTATGTTTTTCAAGTTTTTATCATTATAGAAAATGTTGCATTAACCAAAATGCAAAGTATTTTATATTATTTTAAAGAGTATTTAAAAGTAAATTCAGTACAAAAAACAAATTTAAAATATTTACAACAAAAAAGTAATGCTTCGATAACTACTGATATACATTAGATACTGATGGTAACAGTGAATTATCAGTGCGTAGTGGGGTAGCCTTTATTTTTTATTACTGCTTCACATCGATGTTTTATTGAGCTGGAAAATAGTTTTAAGTTCTTCCTTTGTTGTTACATAATGCCAGAAAATAATTGTATAATCGATTAGTTCCTTTTTATTTCATGGGTTTTTCATTTAAGCAAGAGTTTTCAAACGGGACCCCTAGTTTGCGATAGGATTGACGTCAGAACTGTTTCCTGGCTAGGACAACAATTCAATGATCTTAGAACGATATTAGTCTTACAATTACGTTATTGGGTGGCAAGGAGTAAAATTTAACTTAAAAATAAATGAAACATTGTTGGCAAGTACATCCTTGATGAAAGGTAGAAGTTTGGGTTATAGAATGGTGCCGATGTATTTTCTGATATCCAGTGTCCTATCGATGATATGAAAACGACCCATACCATCTGCTGATATGCATGAACAAATCATAAAACTATGTGGACCCTTCACAGTTGCCTGGACGCAATCAGGATGTAGCATTTCTCGTATTCAAAGTCTTACATATTTTCGGCCCTCACTACCAAATAACTATATTTTAGTCTCATCCCTCTATAAACTTGTGAATACTAATAATTGTGCAATTAATGTTTGACCAATGTAGCCTTTTTAGCACTGATGCAAATTTACATAAGACATTTTTTCGGGAATTCTACCTCTTAATCTAACATTTGCAAATCTTCTCCTGATTATTCTTGAACTGACAAAAACACCAGCATTATTCAAATAACTTCTGATGACCATTGATGACATTCGTCTATATTGAAAACTTAGTATTTTTGTTTTTCTGTCATTAGCAGATGTTCTGCACCTTTTTCGGCCTTTTCCTGCTTTTTTTTAAATTTGTCTCCTGGCATCTTAAGCAAATCTTTCAGCCTCCAGATGTAGTTACTGAACCATCCACCTATCTTGCAATTTTAACATAGGAAATATCACTTTTTCATTACACATCTCTTTCTAAGTGCTCAATAAACTCTTTTATTTGATGGCATCGCTTCTTGACTATCTATCACTATTTTCCTGCACAGGAAACAGTCCTAACTTCAATACTATCGACAACTTGTGGTACCGTTTGAAAAAAACTTGCCTGAATGAAGTCCCCATGAAATAAAAGTAACTAATTCAGGATATAATTCATTCTTGGAATTATGTGATATCAAATCAAGCATAAAGCTATTTTTAATTCAAGGAAACATCGATGTGAGTCTGTAATAAAAAATAAATGCTACCCCAATAGGCACTGATAACTCAATGCTATCATCAGTATCTAATGTATATCGAAAGTTATGGCAGCATAATTTTTTTTGCGTTACAGATATTTAAAATGTGTTCCCTGTATTGAATTTAGTATTACATTCTTTTTAAAATGGTATAAAAGACTTTGCATTTTGGGCAATGCAACATTTTCTATAAGCATACAAACTTGAAGAACATAACAAATTTATAAAAGTGTCCACAATTTTGGCCACCACTGTATATATATATATATTCTTTGAATAAACTAATTAAGTATGATAAATATCTTTCTATTATTCATCTAGTACTATATGAAAATATATTTTTCACAATAACTCTTATTATCAGCAAATTAAAGGTCTTCCACAAGGAGGGCCTGCTAGTAGCTTTTTAGACAATATTTATCTGCACTTTTATGAATATGATAACATTAGTTTCAATTCTTGTTACTTGTTTAGATACATAGATGACTTAATCATCTTTAGTAATATAGTAAATTGTGTTCCTAGTTTTAAATATTATCCCAATATCTGAAATTATTAAAAACCAATTATAATAATGACTCTGCAAACTTTTTAGACCTACAATTAATTGTTAAGTATAATATACTAATTAGTAATATTTTTGATAAAATAGACTCTTTTGTTTTAACATTATTAAAATGCCTTTTTGGGAAAGTAACCTACATCTCTCTCTCTCTCTATCTATTTTTAGAAATATCATCTTAAATTTTATAAAAAGAAATAACGATTTAGTCACAGATAAGGATGTTAAGCAAAATAATTTTTAGCTATTCTGCAATAATTGCTTGGAATACAACTATCCAAGTAATTTCATTTTTAAATATATTTCTAAATTATCTCTCTAATTCTCCTTTTTAATGTTTAAGTATTATTCGTTGTTTTTTCTTTTTCTGTTTTTTATTATGTTCAATTTGTTTTTGTCTGCTTTGTTTAATTACAAAAAAACTATCCAGGTGGCGCTACTAATTTTTGCTTCTGGTTTTACCAACTTAACACGTCACTTTTAACGGTCATTTAGCGAGGTTGTTCTCGTACGTACAGTTCTTTTTTTCCCGCTCTCCGGTTATTTGCATTTTTTCATGTAAGTTTTTGCTTCATTATTCCTTTTCAAAATTATTTTTATTTGTATTTTGTTAAGATTAATTTCCTTTCATATTTTCTATTATTTTTATTATTATTTTTTTATTTTTCTGTTGGTTGCAATTTAATTTTCTGTTGGTTATTTTTCTGTGGTTGGTTTTAGGCCTAACTTTTCAATATTTTATGTTTTCCTGTTATGTAAAATTTCTGCTAAACGGGGAAGGTTGGATCCATAAAATATATTTAACCCTAATTTTGCTGGTCCTAATTCAGCAACAGCTTTAGAAATCATAATAGGTCTTCATTTTAGTCTATTGATTCTTTTGGTTTCTTCCATTTTAAAGTTCTAATTCTGCTCCATGTTATACATACGCTTAGTTAATTCTTCTACAATAGACTTTTCCATCATTTTTAAAGTTTTGTCTCTTGAAATCTGGTTTATATCTTCTAGCTTTGTTAGTGATATAATTTTGTATTATCAATATTATTATGCCATGTATTTCTTTCATTTTATGTTACTATATATATATATATATATATATATATATATAGAAAATAGTTATAAAAACTAAGATAACTAGCCAATATAGTAAAAAGTATTAGCCACAGTAGTACTATAGCAATCTCCTGGCCTTAGGAACCAAGATTGCAGGTTTAAACAAAGTTTTGAGGTTATCCAACCTTCACCTGTATTCGCCAATACTCTGGACAGTTAGTAAAGTAAGGAATAACAGGAGAAGTTTAACTATTAGAATGATTACAGTCTATTAATAGTATAAAGAAACAAAATTATAGCTTAGTATTAATCATATATATATATATATATATATATATATATATAATGGAAATTTCTCTAAAAGAGAGAGATGAATTAACATGATTAAAACTGAAAAGAATTGTAATTGCAAGATAAACAGACAACAAAATTGAAATAACAGAGTTAAATATAAAAATATAAAATAATGGATGCTACATTATTATCAACATTGCTGAATTAGGACAGCTTATATACAAAACAATTTCTCTTTAAAAAATGTATATATAAAAGTGGGGTTGAACATGTTTTTGGCCAGCCATCCTCCCCCCTTTCTGTTAATAATATCGAGCAAAAACCTATTGGAAATAATGGATAGAAAATCTAAATCCATTATGAGAAAAAGGTAACTTACCTAACAATTGCATACAGAAATGCAGAGCCCGCGCTAAATCTGAGTACAATAAACAAGTTATTGCCAGACTCTGGACCCAAATACAAATGCAAAGCAAAGCAATGGCTGAAAAATACTACTTAGCAAAAGTATGAAAAGAATAGAAATAATAAAATAAGAATTGTAAACGTACTACCATTACCTTAGAGACTAAGATAATATGGTTTAAAAATTATAATAAATTGCATATATATAATTTTGTAGCGAAACACACGAAGAATTTAGTTTTAAGTATAAGTACAATACATACGACAATATAATGCCAAATTTAATGCATCTGAATCTCTTGACTACGGTTTTAACATCCTTATCTAAGAAACAAAGAAAAAACATGAATAAAAAGATATACATCACAAGGATATACAAAAAAAAAAAACAACGTTTATAGATAATATGTCTCCTTTTTTTATGTTTGAATACCGCAAGAAATAAGCATGAATTTAACAATTACAGGAAAAAAGGTTCTCAATTTAAAGATCTATCTATATATGAGGGTATATCTGCGTGGGTAAATGTGTCTAATTAAGTCATTCTTGTTTATGTTACTTTATATTTTGCTGGAGTGTTTAACATAAGAATGAATTTTATGGCAAAAAATTACATTTCTTACACCGTATTATACACATTGGTGGCCATAATTGTGGACACTTTTTGAAATTATTATGCTTTTTAAGGTGACAGAACACCTTTAAAACTCAATTTTCGGTCAAAATATCGATTTTTCGTTTTTCATCAAATATTAAAATTCAATCTTTTATCTTTCTAAATCTGTAAAAATTTTGTTTCTAGCTTAATTAGAAGCCAAGTTACAGCTTATTTAATATTACTTGATCATGAATTTCTCTGACCGGAAATGCCTTTCTGCTAACCGGAAGTGGCCCAAATTGTTTGTTTACGTTTATCTTTCATGGTATATGACATGAAATATGAAAATTAATATACAAATATTTTGTCAGAAATTAAAATAGAATATTTGAGAATAAATATAAATGTATTTAGAAATACATTTTCCTTTTTTATGTATGAAATCTGGCATCAAATTTGTTGTTTAGTGACTTTGTTTACATATATGTTTGATTTTCATACTGAAAGAATCGACAGCGTAGAAAGTTAAAAAATAATTCTATTCTCTTTTATTTTTGCTTGAAAATGGTGAAAAGTATTGCTAGAAAGCGTAAGAGACAATTTTTTGGAAATAAATACACAAAAATTTCCGAAAATAACAGCAATTCAACACCTGTTCCTGAATGCACTGCTAGTTCTTCAAAATTGGGAAATGAGAGTATGTCAACTGCAGAAGAAATGCCTGGTCCTCTGTTTGGTAACAGAATCATTGATCTTGAGCTTATTGTGGATGCATTTTCTCAACTTTGCTGCCCAAAATGTTTTGCTGAAAAAGTAGAGCTTTTTGAGGATTCCATGTATGGATTATGCTCTCATTTTACACTAAAATGTAAATGCTGTGACTTTTTCTTTGCATTTGCTTCATCAAAAAAAAGTTGTAAATGCACCAGTCATAAATATAAGGCTAGTATATGGTATTCGGCAGATAGGCAAGTGTTTTGCTGGTGCATTTAAATTATGCTCAACATTAAATTTGCCTCAACTGACAAAAACTGCTTTCAAAAATCAGGAAGCAAAGCTTTTAAAAGTGGTTCAGGAAGTAGCTGAGGAATCCATGAAAAAAGCTACTACTGAAATTGCGGATATAAAACAAAATGTTTCATCTGATTTTGTAAAATGTGGCATATCTGTGGATGGCACATGGAAGCGTAGAGGCTATACGTCTATGAATGGTTGTGTTGCTGCAATATCAGTTGATACTGGTAAGGTGTTAGACGTAGAAGTTATGTCGTCCTACTGTCCTACATGTAAGAGACTTCAGACTATGCCAAGAAACTCTGAATATGAGTCATCAAAGCCGACCACATATGTCAGTGTAACTTCACGGGATCTTCGTCAAAAATGGAAATTGTGGGGGCTTCACGAATATTTCTTCGTTCAGAAAAAAACCGCAGACTTCAATACACGCAATATTATGGCGATGGTGACTCAAAAGCTTTCATGAATGTGAAAGACATTTATGGAATGAACAGTGTGACAAAGTTTGAGTGCATTGGCCATGTACAAAAGAGAGTGGGCTCGCGTCTAAGAAAGCTAAAAACAAAAACTAAAGGACTGTCTGGTAAGGCAAATTAACTGATAATTTTATCGACCGACTTCAAAATTACTACGGAATTGCTGTACGCAGTAATGTCGGTAACTTAAATGCCATGCAGCAAAATGTAATTGCTGCGTTATATCACTGTGCATCAAGTGATAAGAAACCGATGCATGGTCAGTGCCCAATAGGGAAAGACAGCTGGTGTTATTTTCAGCGGGGGGTGGCAAATGGAACAAAATGTACCACAAAATATGCTGGTTTATCAAATGATGTTTTAAATAAAATTAAACCAGTATATTTAGAACTATGCGACAAACAGATATTAAGTAAGTGCTTACATGGACGCACGCAAAATGCAAATGAGTGTTTTAACGGAATAGTCTGGCAAAAATTCCGAAAGAAGTATTTGTTTCGCTCAAAACAATTAAATTTGGGTCGTATGATGCTGTTATACATTTCAATGAGGGATTAAATGGGTGTCTCAAAGTTTTAATAGATGAATATTGAAATCCTGGGTGTTTACCTTACGGGGATATAAACATTTAGATAAATGCAGAATCCGTGAATCGATTCATAACGCAGACCCCAAAACAAAGAAACATAGGAAAATTTTAAGAGCCTTAAAAAGAAAAAAAATATTGTTTTAGAAGTTAAAGATGGAGAGAATTATAAATCTGGTGCATTTTAATAAGAAAGTAAATGTTTTTCTTGTAATCAGATTAGTTTAATGTTATTTTTGTCGTTTTCTCAAAATGAGTTTTTTTAATTTTTTCTTACCGCAAAACACAATATCTCAAAAAGTTATACTTGGATGAAATAAAAATTTTATATTTATGTTTTTAAATACTAATACGGGAATAGACCTCTCTTAAGATTTTATGTTGAGTAGAAATTTTTTTATACAGCAATAAAGTGAAAATTACAATAGCTTTTAAAGAAAATTTCAACGTTCAGAAGCTCGAAACACAATAGCTTCTCACGTAATTGTTATGTTACCAAAATAAGTGTCTATTCCCTAGATAAGGTCGTATGCTATATTATTCAATTTACAAAATGTCAATATATTTATTTTATTTTCAGTTATCATGTTTTGCGTAAAGTCTTATTTTTGCTTATTTTTTCATAAAATACCCCTTTCACAGAAAAAATGTGCACTAAAATAAGACTTTACTTGGGTGTTTTTCTCATTTTAAAGACCCATAAGGTCATAAAATATGCATTAACAGGCAAAATTCAGGTTAATTCAAAAATTTTCTTCGAAGGTG
>BMAO01036575.1:0-55047 GCA_019973975.1 Trichonephila clavata | reverse complement strand
CCGGACACTTGAAGCTGTAAATATGCTAGGCCAGAGGCCTCAGTAGAAGGATGTTGTACCTCGTTTGGAAACATGTGGAACACCAATAGGCTTCCCTATGCACTGGGACGCAGAGTTTAAAGGTGAGCCATATATTGAAATGGAAGTTATCACAATATTGGGTTTTAAAAGACACTGGTATGTGAAAGAATTGTCTGTCGCAAAATACTGCATGGAGATGATGGTTATGAAATAGTTATGTGCCACATTTCTAATATGAATTCACAAAAATACATTTTTAAAACACAGAAAAAATTAAAATATAAACTTTTTTTTTTTTAAACAGATCTAAAATTGCACATAAGAGCACTGAGGGGTGGAAAGAGGCTGAAAAGAAACAAATTAGGATGACCCACGCCTTGCACAATCTTTAAGACAAGTTTTCCTTCTTATCGTGAATAGAGCACAATAACTTCAAAAACAATATCCTTAGACTGGAAATTGCAAGTCGACCGAAGAGATTTTTTTAAAAACTATTATAACTTTATTTTATGTATTAATTTTACTAAGACAAAGGGTACGAGTTTGGAGGCAATAGTATATTGACAATCAAAGGTGTATTCCCTTGAGGTACTCACTATGCACAATCCTTACAAAACCCTTATTATTTATTCTAAATGCAAACATTTGCTTATTTATTTATTACTATTTTCTCAGCCTAAGTGCTCTCAAAACCCTTATTATTTCAAACACATTAAAGTTGTTAATTTCATATCAAATAAATTGTTCATTCTAAAAAAGAGTAAATCTAATAGTAACCAAAAATTTTTTAAAACCACATTAAAAATATCAAATATATATAGTATCAACATAAAATTCTCAAAATAAAAATATCAAATATTTGGTATTGATTCAGTAAAACACTTAAAAACATTGTAAAGTTATCAATTCTCATGTTAAATATCAAAACAAAAAATAATCATTATGAAATATAGGCATTTTATCTTCAAAACAAAACATAACATTAAGTAAATTTAATCCGAAATTTCAAAAGGTAAAACCGAGATCCCTGGAAACGTTTTCACACACACAAAATGGTAAGTTTATAACAACATTCACAATAATATTTACGTGGAGTTCACTGCCCAATCAATTAATTTAAATGCAATCGAAAAATAAAAAATTGTTACACAATATTGAAAAAACATTAGAATAAACCATAATAACAGTACAATGGTGGTAGGGACCAAAGAATAATTAAAAAAAATAAACGATGGGGTAAGACCATAATATTGAAAGAAACTCTGGGGTAAAACCAGACACATAAAAAAATTTGCGGGGTAAGACCCGGTTTATAATAAAAAAATGCTGGGTAAGACCAGGCTTTAAATGAAAAAAAATTATATTGGTACCACTACCCATAATACACCATTTCATATGGAAAACTTTAAAACTTAAATATTTTCAAAATATCTAAACCATAAATTAAAATCATTTCAAGATTTCGAATCAAAATAGATTATTAAATTTGCTTTCAAATTATTACGCATACTAATTACAAAATCTTTCTTAAACATTTTAAAATAAATTATTAATAACGAATGAGGAAAAATATATAATCAATTTAGAACTCCCAGATAATTTCAAATGTCAGAAGAAAAATGCACGGTTATTGTATTGATGAAATCTTCAAACACACTAATCAAAAATCGCTGAGTGCATCATTAAACCTTTACGTTTCAAAACAAATACTTGTCGCACTTAAAAAGAAATGTAATCCAATCTGTCTCTTTCCACTGATGATAAAAACTTTTTCTTTTTTTTCACAACCTCGAGCACTTTGTAAATAATTTGAAAATTATTTTTTTTTTTTTCATATACTTTAACATCAAAATTGAAGTTTTTCGACGGAGTGGAAAAAGAAGGGAATTTCCCCGTTCCGAACACTCTAGCACATCCTATGATGAAAAAACACAAATCGGAAATTTTTTCCGTACAACGGAGAAGCAAAAGGGGAATCCCCGCATGTTGAACGTTAATCCTTTGTTCCTCCGGTAATCCTGCCAGGGCGTGGCAAGTGGTAACGAAGATTCTTTATTAGACATTCCCTGAAATATTTTATCCAACATTTTTATCTTGACTTACTAATTTCTTTCCCGCGTAGAACTAACCATCCTGGCGACTCTTGTAATTGACGAGGCCATTGAAATGTATTCTTTATATGAGATTGATGAGCAGTCCTGAGGTTAATCTTGTTTATTGTACACTGAACATGAAGACACACAGACGGATTCACAAATAAACACACATAACACAAACACAAAGCACAAAACAAGCTGCAGCCGACTACATGTTGAAGCAGATAAATACAGAAGCGAAAAGGCGTTGGTCACCAGGAATCTCGGTATTTATAGGCTTCTCAAATCACATGATCTGAGTGGGTGGATAGGTGTAGTTTAAAATACTCTCGTTAGGCGGCGGGCTAATTTATTACTAAAACGTTGGTCCTGAAGGGATGGACCATTGGTAGCTAAAAGTTATTTTAAAGGATTATATTACTGGGAATTATTACATATATATATATATATATATATAATATATATAATATTAACATTGCAACTGCCAAGCCTGTACCTCAAAATGTAGCTAACTTTTTGCTGAACATTGAGAAAAATGGCGAAGATTTACGGAAACAGTTTATTACTGAATGTGCTGAAGATCAGGACAGATTTGATAAGCCAATAAAAAAAATCAAGTGCTTAATTTTGCTGGTGCTCCAAAGAAGAAAAAAACTACTCTTGGTAACAAAGTTATTGAGCTAAGAATGCAACGAGATCTGTTTGGTCGACTCTTAGGTATATCTATGACCAACAAAGTCGATATTGAAAAAGTACTGGGATTTCCACTAACACCGATACCAACATCGATGTGTCATGCAGATTGGTAGTATTTGTAAAACAGATAAAGCACAATTAATTAAAGTTTTCGAGAAAAAAGTTAGCAAGGCCAATCAGCAATCCTTATTTTTTGATATTAGCATTTTAGATGGTTTCTTCATGCTACACCTCATGAAAGATGTACCTCAAACTTTCGATGGCATATCAAAAAAATTCCTTAGAATGATTTCACAGTTTAAATCATCTCGCATTGACGTTGTGTTTTATCGGTATTTCACACCTTCCATAAAAGATTGTGAGCGTTTACGTCGCAACGAAACAACCAGTACAATTTCCATTGGACCTAATCAAATTCGGCCTCATAATTTTGCTGGCGAACTTAAAAATACTCAGTTTAAGGAAGCTCTCGTAAAATTTTTGATTGATCATTGGGCTAACGATAACATGTTTCCTTTTATGGGGAATAAAACTATTTATCTAAGCTTCGATAAGTGCTATTCGTATCGTGTTGTGAATAACCAAGTTATTAGAAATATTGAAGAATCTTATCATGTGAAGAACATGAAGAAGCTGATACTCGAATTATATATCATATTTGCCAGATAAGCGTTGGCGCTCAAGTTGTTGTACGCTGCTCAAACTCCGATATTCTGATTATACTTCTTGGGAATATGGATCATCTGAATGCATCTTTGAAGCTTTGGATCCAATGGGGCGTAGGAAACCATGAACGCGTCTTATAAGCATCAATGATTTATACCAAGGTCTTGGTATTTCTTTATCGAAAGCTCTACCATGTTTCCACGCAATAACAGGGTGCGATTATACCCCAGCATTTTTTCGGAAAGCTAAACTAAGACCCTTCAAACTGCTCGAAAAATCTGTCGAGTATCAATTAGCATGTCAAGAGATTATAACTGACAATGAAGATAAACTTGAACGTACATTTGCCACATTGGAAAAATTTATATGTCACATGTATGGGGTGACTAACTTTTCAAATGTTAATGATGTCCGCTTCTATCTATTTTTGAAAGCGTATCAATAAAAAAAAAAACCCGATGATAATTTTGAAAAGAAATGTCGAAGTTTCGATTCATCTAGCTTACCACCATGTAAAGCTGAATTATATCAGCATTTATTGCGAGTGCGGTATGTGACAAAGTTTTGGAGAAATGCTCATTTAAAAAATCCATCATCTTTATCGCCTTTAGCTTCCGGGTGGATCATCAATGATGATAAATATGATTTCGTTTGGTTTGCTGGGGAGCAGTTTCCATCATCAGTGGCTGACATTATCATAAAAAGTAAAGTATTATTTATAATATAATAAATCAAAAGAGTAAATTATTATTTAGACCATGATAACCTAATAATGAATTTTTTTTGCTCAGAACCAACACTACTAGAAAACTAAAACAAAACGCAAGATGATGATAATGATGATTGTAATATTGATAATAATGGGAGCAGTAATGATGACGACGACTATGGAGATGCATCAGTTTTTTGTGACACCATTACGGAATGAAAACACATATTTTAGGGAAAAATAGATTCTGATTACCTAAACATAATATGTATAAATAGTAATGAGAATTTTGTTATTGTATCAATGGCAATTTTTTCTCTATCTTTTATAAAATCATTTTATTCAATTACAATAAAATTTATATGATATTTAAAAAAACGATATTTTCTTTTTTGTTTCCTTTGTTTAATTGAAGGGTTTTTTTTCATTTCTCCCTGATCAGTTGACTAATAGTAGGAAATTTACTCAAAGCTCTTTGGTCTGTATTCCTCATGAATCAGCGGACATTAAAAATTTATCTAACATACATTTTGGACTCCTTCTAAAAAGAATTCTATTCTCTGAGTCTTTGCTGCTTGTCCACATAAAGGAGAGGCGTAGGTTAGAGCAAATTTTAAAATCAGTGAGTTAACCCAGGAGTGATTACTAAGTCACCCCAGGCTGACGAAATATTTAAGGGGATCCACCCATGCGATGGGTTCAAGAAATCGAAAAAAAAATTTTTCTTCAAAATTTTATTTCTTATGTCTATAATAGGGTGGTAAAGTAATTTTTTTTAAATTTCGAAGTCGTTATAAAGAAGCAGGTGTTATAAAAGCAGCTGTTCCTAGCACTAAGTTAAAATTTTCATTGTGTTTTAATTGGACTTGAAACTTTAAACACGTTTTTCTCAAAACTGTGCTTTTCAAATTTTCCTCCATCATATCTCAAGAAAGATTTGACCGAAAAACTTCAAATTTATAGGGTAGACTCAGCACATATATACGTACCAAATGGACTACGATCATTCCAAAATTCAAAATATTTCTATTTTTTATAATAAAAACATAACAAAAAAACCCCATAAAACTCGAAACTTTTTCTTCAGAGTTCTACCAAAAATCCAATTTTTGATATTTTCAATTGAGTATAGTCCTATCTGTGCATTTAAGCTTATAAATTAAAAAGCCGTTAGTTTTTTTTATTTAAAATAAGTGAATCAGCCGGAATCGTAGAGGAAATGAGGGTTCATTTTTTCGAGGAGGGTGTGTTCAGAGTGCTATAACTCACGTTCTATTGGATATTTTTAGTTAAACATGTATATACATACTCTTAAAATACATATAAATAAACGATGAAAAATTTAAAGTTCTGTCTTTTTACTGGTCGTCACAAAAAAATATTCTCAAAGAATACTTAAAAAACAGTATGTCACATGGGGAATCCTCTTAATCAACTATTTATTATTATTTAAATAATTTAAATATTAATTTTTTATTATACTCATCATCGAAGACATAAAAATAAAGTTTTTCGAATACTTTAAATAGTGTAAAGTAATCCTGTCTGTCTTCCGCCTACCTACTTTGTCACTGTCTCTCTCATAACACCGCGGTATACTACACCAATAAATCGGCCTGGCTATTAAAAACGCAACCGAATTAATGTCTGGCAAATTAAATTTGTACTTATTTATGTATAAATAAAGTAATATTAAAGTTACAGACATTCTAAAATGGTTTGAAATTAATTCTTTTTTTTTAATAAAAAATAGCATCTGGCGCATTAATTTCAACACCAAAAATGTCTGGCATTAATAAATTCATGTTGTTAATAACATTTTAAATTTAGTGAAAAAGAAAGATTTCTTTCTAAAATAATTTAAAAAATCAATATTTTTTCCTGTAAATGCATGATGCGCATTAATAAACGCAACGTTTACTGGCAGCCAGATAGCCCGTACGCTGTTCGGAAGGACGCAGAGAAAGATATATTAAAGAATCAGCTTTTCTAAAATTCTTGTTTTTCTGACGTTGCTAGCTCTCGTACTACAAGGTAAAATTGCGACATTTTGCACTTATTTTGCTTTTTCTTCAAGCACGTTTCCCGCATGTGATGATTTTCAATATTCGTGTAGTGTCCAGTATCATATACTGCATGGATCGCATTCAGTTATCCGAATGGTGTACGGTCCTAATTGATTCGGATAAACGCCGTTCTACTGTACTCGTACGAGCAATAGAAGCGACAAAAGCATTCTGTCGCTCTGGAGGTCTCCCGCTTTATAGATTTCGTCAACCGGGAGCTTTTAGAATCATGTGATTTCCGGTAAAGACTTTTGTGATGGTTCAGAATACGTGGAGGCAAGATTGCATCTTTTTGTTTTAAAAATGTCAACGTGACAAGGAGATATTTCCCATTAAGCAGGTTAAACTAAATATTAATTGTAACTTTAAGTCTTGGGTAGCTCAAGACTATTATGAAATAAAATCCTGCCAGAGAAGATTTAAGTGAATTATTACATACATATATAGGGTGATTTACTACCAGACTGATAAATTTACAGTGTGCAGGGGGTACAAAGACGACTCGGAATCGCATAGGAACGCAGGGTCTCATATGCCGTAGAGGACAATGTAATAGGGGACAGAAAGCATATTATTGAAAGGAGGCACTACAATACAGGTGTTCGAAAGGGCGTGGACTTCTTTTGGGTTCACATAAAGAGTTTCGTGTATGAGACGCCCGTTCCTTCAGTTGAAGGAATCACCGGAATATTTGTAGCTCTCGAGAGGATACGTGATATGCCAGGAATCTTCCAGAGTGTAAGAAATTCTATGCAGCGCTGCTGCCAGGCCTACCAAACTACTTCTGGTCATAATTTAGAGCACTTGTTGTAGTACAATTTTTCAATACAATGTTTTCTGACCCATTATGTGTTTATGTTTATGTTAATTTCCTTCTGTTTCTTTGCACCGTAGCTCGCTACTAAGACATTTGCGACACCACATTCCTATGTAATTCTGAGCCGCCTCTGTATCTCCTACACACCCTGTAAGTTTGTCGGTCTGGTAGCGAATAACCCGCATATACACAAACACATGTGTTGTTCTTTTTGTAAAATAAGTTCTTCAAACCTCTTCTGAACAGCACAGTTTATTATAGACAAACAAATAAGACGATTATGAATACTGCACACAGCATAAAGAAAGATCATTGCACGCAGCATATAGATCGAGGTGGGGTCCCCGTAGAAGAAGTTCGTTGGAGGAAGCGGGAAAACGCGTGGGCGCATCACACAGATATTCTTATGCCAGAAAAAATAGTTCGCTCGCTCCAGCCCAACAACATGCAATCATTATTTAAAATAGAGCATTTATAGCGAGTTAAAATCTGTATTCTTTCTATCCTCTTCGGATTGATTCGCTGTTTATTAACTTTACACTAGGAAGCAAGACGAGGGCTGTAGACGACGCACTACGAAAATTTCAACCACCATCAAATGTCCAGGAGGACATCTTAACGGCTACTCCCATCCATCTTAAATGGCATGGAATACAGTAAAACAACTATGTATATACAGGTTGCCCATCCGAAACAATTTCCTTGAATCGGTACTAAGCTCGATAAAACAGATTAATAAACAAAAAGCTGTTATCTACGAACAAACACATTCTAACACTTCGAGAGATGTTACTTGTTTCAATAAATTCTCTATAGAACCGAAACTGGTTAATCAAACATCCACAATTAAATTCAAAAATTCGATACTTTTCACAAGGATGAAAATATAGGAAAGTCACGTTCAACCGAAAATATCCCGTGGGAATTTTCAGTTTTATATCAAATGGAAAACATATCTTTATTATCCATCGTCTCTGTTTTGTTTTTCATATGAAAGTTATGGCCTAACCTCCAGAGGAGCCGAGAAAAACCGAAAAAGAAAAGTAAAAACCTCTAACTTCCGCCGAATTCACAGTGAGGCTTTTTAGAAGCCTCATCTTTTATGGATTGCGCTTGTTTTTAAATCGAATCGGGAGTTCAGCGGGTTTAGGTTTTAAATCAAATATTTTACAAAGACGCTAAATTTTTTTTTCTCAACGTATTCAGAAACGCACTCTAAAATCTGAAGCAACAACAAGGCTTTGCTTTCAAAGAACGTATAAACAGAGATTTGTACTCATTTTTTTTATTCATACAATATTATGAAGATCATAAGATTATTACTACTTTGTGACATATGAATGGTAATTAATATATGATATTTTATAAGTAATTTGAAGTGGCGCGCTTATCCTGTAGGATAGAACCAGGTACCTTTGGATCCGAAGCCAAGTAACTTATCCACTACACCAAAATGATCACCGTGGTGCGGAGGTAATTACTGGCTTATATAGATGGTACCGCTACATACACCCCACCAGTGAGTCGGTGGAGGGCGAACGAACGATGTATTTGTTTTAATCAAGCGTGTTTTTGCTGCTGCGTCATGAGTTGTGACGGCTTTGTTGATTGCGTCATATGTGAGACGACTTTGCTGCGCCGAGTGGGTGCGGCGACTTTGCTGCGTCAAGTGAGTTTTGACGACTTTGCTTGCAGGTAGATAGCGCCACGGCAGTTCAGAACGTTGCGTCTTTCTGAGTTCAGCCAGGGTCACCAATGATGTGGCGCGCTTATCCTGTAGGATAGAACCAGGTACCTTTGGATCCGAAGCCGAGTAACTTATCCACTACACCAAAATGATCACCGTGGTGCGGAGGTAGTTACTGGCTTATATAGATGGTACCGCTACATAGAAATGTATTCTGGCATTTCTTCTGTCCTCCCAGAATTCCCTCTGACGAAGGGAATATATATATCCGAACATTTTTATTTTGATTGGAGTGTTGGAAATAAAGTTTATTTATTATAATCCTGCCATTTTTACTTTACCACTCCAACACACATCCTTCTAAAGATTTCTTAGAGATTTATTACTTTATTTGTAAATATTGCCTTTTTGGCTCGGTAACCGTGTGGTCATGGCTAACGTTGTCGGTTCACGGGTACGAAACCTAGTACCACTAAAGACGCGCCATGTAGAGAGAAGGATGCACGTTAAATAAAACGAGGATCAAAGTTATCCGTTGGGATGGGATGGAAGTTAAGAGAAGAGGACGCCAGCTCATGCGTCGCCCTCGTCACTCGACCAAGGCTCAAAATTAAAAGGTTCATCACCAATAACCCTCGTGTTTTATTTATAGCAAGACGCCAATGGACTCTATTCATCTGACGTCATAATCACGTGATAGTACGCTCAACAAATACCCACGTGTTTCATTCAACGGACTAAATTCATGTGACGTCATAATCACATGATAATTTTAAACCACGTGTTTTTAGCCAATCAAATTCAAAAACACATGTGACGTCATAGTCACGATAAATGCAATCATCTATTTTCAGCAAATCAGTTCATGCACTTCGTTGTTGCCAAATTACGCTTTTTACAGAAACTTTTTTTTAAAAAAAAATTAATATTTGTCACTTTATTTAAAAGTACATGTATAAAAAAAGACTTTTTTTAATTTTAAAATCTATTAGCAGAAATTTTTTTTTTATAACTCTTGAGCATCTTTACCCAATGGACTCGATACACCTGATGTCATAATCACGTGATGATATACAAAACAAATAGCCACGTGTTTGATTCCACTGAGTATTTTGGCGGAATTTTCGTATTTACATCTACTATCAAAAACAAATGAAAGAAGTTGTTCCAAAAGAAATTTCGACTGAAATGTGTGTACTTTTTAATTATTTCATTTTCAATATTTTTTTTTGTTTTTATCAAATACGCTGATGATTTTTAAAGTTTTAAAAAGAGTCTGGAATATTTTCTGAGCATTTCGAATTCGAAGAATTTTAATTTTGCAAACATACACAGATCAGGGTATCACTTCTGTGATCTATTCTGAATGCTCTGTATTTGTTAAGTATGTAGTTGATTACCTACGTTTTTTTTTTTTCAATTCCTACTATTAGTTCACACTTTCTCAATATTTATTTATGTTCAAATTTTCAATCGTTAGTAAAATACATTTTAAAGCTCTCGATTGAGCTAAAATTTTATATACATGATTATTTTGGTTGACAATACAGAATTTAATTAATAAAAATTAATTGATTAAAAGTAATTATTCTTATAATTATAAATACATCCATGTTGGCATCATTTTTGGCGACATAGTGACCATTTTGGCGACTTGTGTCCAAAATTAAAAAGGTTTTTTCTCACATTTTAAAACATTCAGTTGAACTGAAATTTGAAACACATTTGTTTTGGATAGCATTGCAATACTTTAATGATAATTAATAAAAATTAATTGTCACTTAATGTTGTGATTCTTCATATGTATACACATATTTATATTAGCTATAATTATTTGATAAAAAGTAACTAAAATAAAAATTTTCTTACCTAAGAAGGAATTGACTTATTTTTTTTATAATACTTGTTTTTGTTATTTTAAGATTATTTTCGACAATTTTACAAGCACTACAGACAAAAATTTGAAACTGAACTGTCTTAATAAAGAAATTTGTTCTGTTAAATTTTATTGGAATAAAATCTCACTCTTAAATTTTGCCATCCATTTAGTAGCAATACAAAATACTTTTTAATTTATAGAAATATCATCATAACTTTGTTCATTTTATTTCCTAACTGTGTATATAATGTTAATATATATCTATGCATTTTCTATGTTGCAGTCATTTGAAATTTTATTGTACTGTATGTTGATAAATGTGTCGACTTCAAAGCATTTCAATTTTGCAGACACGAAAAAACAAACCAGGGTTCTACTTCTGGGACCTGTTCTAATTTTCTAACTGATGAATAAGTATGCAGTTGAACTCATCTACATTTTTTTCCCTTTATATAACTATTTTCACTAATTTAACAAGCATGATAGATAAGATTTTGAAACTGAACTGGCTCAGCAAAGTCATTGTTTTGTAATTTTCAGAACAATACACTTACAAATACAAGTAAATTAATGAAGTTCATATGTACTTTAAAAAATATGCATCCATAAATGTATAATGCTGTATGGTGAAGAACGTACAATATATTTTAATAATTTGTGAGATTCATATTCCACTATTTTTCCAAAAATCAGGGAATAAATCAGTTAGATACTGAAGAGCTAGATCATATAGAAATTAAGAAGCACGTATCTATCTATATTCTTAAAATACTGATTGCATTAACTTTTCCTAATATTAAAAAAACAATTACAATAAAAGAAAATTTCTAATTATCAATTTTACTATACTACAACTGACATTTTAAATTTCACGTTATTTTTATTTTACATTTTTATAAGCTTTAAATTCATGAGTAGTTACATATACATGCATAATTATGTAAAAAAATTTTAAAAACATTCTTTTAATACAGGGATAGCAAACGTTACATTCTTATTAAGTCCAGCACTTTCCATTCCTTCCTAGATAAGCTTGCCTTTCACAAAACAGAATAGAAGCAGAAGAATATTGTACAGAAAAATAAATGCATTGCAAATAACATTAAGTGATTTGCATATGAAAACCTTAACAGAGGGTTTCATTGCAAGAGATGTTTTAGTGTATTCAATGTTTTAAATATTGAAAATACCTTAATGTCCCCCCCAAAATAATATTTTGCAAGTGATTGATATGTTTTTGGTAAAATTAAGGACAGGTGTGTCCAACACACAAACAATAGAACATATGTTTAGTTAATCTAAATTTTACACATCTTCACAGTAGTTAACAGAGATACTTCAGTATTTAATTATCTAAAAAATTAGGATGCAAAAATCTGATATGTAACCATACATGTTGTATCAAAAACAGGTATACATACATATAAATCAAAAACTTGTTGTTTTTAATAATTTTAGAATATTACAGGGAAAAAGAAACATTTTTGAGAACCATTCACTATAGAAATGGAAAAATACTTTAATTTACTACAGCTTCTTTAATGTTTATACTTGATGATTAATCAAGTACCATTTTTAAACAAAATTATCATTTACCATTTGTAAAATTACATGTAAAAAAAATTATGCAACATTTTGAAAGTCCTTACTCGCTGTGCTATTTTAGGTAAAAGATATGACTAATCGAGAATTGATTTCCAAATATAATAAATTAAGGAATTAAAAAATTTTAATTAAAATCTGTGTATAATAGAATATGTTTATGTCCATTTATGGAATATAAAATTCCTGCTCACTCTTACATGATCAAAATAAAGTCATTTTTGAATCCCTAATTCTTTTACAAAATAAATAAATAAATAATTGTAATATATTTGTGTGGTATCTATTAGCACAACATTTGTTTTTCGGAGTTTGACTGTGGTATAAACCTATCACACACTTGTACAATTTTTTTTTACTATGTATTACAAATAAGCATTTATACGTATTTGCACAATTTGTAGAAGATTTATCATTATTGATTAGATTTGTGCTTTATATCGATTTATTTTTACATAAATATAAAAGTCTAAAAGACTCATTAATATTGATATTATCCTGCTTATAAGTCCTGAATAAATTTTTCACATTGAGTTACTTACAAATATTGGATCAATATACTTGGATCAATTATATATTTATTGAGAATTAGGATCATGAAACCAAATCTGGCTTTATGTATAGACATTTGATTCAGTGGGATGTTGTTGCATTATACAGCCAATAACTGGAGCTGTTCCTGCTCATGTTTGAACACAGTAATAATAATAACATAATTTTTTTAAGTTCTTGATGTGTTTTTGCTTGGTAAAATTATTTGGCAGTTTAATACATAAGTTCCTAATTTTGGAATGGTATGAGTACTGATTTAGCATTTCTTTGAAAAACTTTGAAGTAATTTAATATTTTGCTCAAGAATAATTTGGGAAACTGAAAAGTTTCTTGAAATTTAGGATTTTCCTTGTAAACTAATGATATAATTAGTTAATTATCTTGCTTATAAGAAGTAGAATCTTATTTTGATTAGAATGGAACTCTGTTTATTCATGATAAACTTTGGTAACTTGTTGATGTTTAATAATGATTTTAATCTTTAATAATATAATTTGGTGGCAAGCTTCTCAATGGTATGAGCCACAAGAAAGTGTCAAAAAATTGTTTTTTTTTAAATGTTTAGGGCATTGTGAGGCCTTAAAATAGTATGATTTATACCAATACATTGTGAAGTTTTTAAAAATATGTTATAAAATACTAATATTTAGCAATTTTAGTCTTAGTAATTATCACCTACAAATGTTTGAATTTTTTTTTATAAATTATTGTCTCCTTGGACAAAAAAATGAATTATATTAAAATATGGGGAAAATTTTAGAAATTGTTTGAAACGTGCTAAATTATTTTCGTGAAAATTTTTACATATAGGAGCATACAAAATTTTTGTTAGCTAGTTTATTTTAGTAATTACAATTATTTAACATGCATCATTTATGAACATTTAATTTTAATATTACATGATTATAATACAAGTGAAGCATGTGAAAACTTTATTTTTTTAACAAAGAAATTCATTGCAATTTAAAAAATGCATTTTTCATATTCTATTGAAAGACTATCAGTGACATTACTTCATTATGTACTCATGTGAAAAAAAAATTTCTAAGATGTATTCCAAAAGAGAATTTTTTTTTTCAGTTTCAATCTTTATTTGCATTAATATGGATACATAAAATTGAAACCTTGTTATTGTATACTAATTTTTTAAACAACTGTTCTATAAAAATTCCAAAGACATAGTAAGATCTTTTGAAATATATGATGATTCTGTAATGAAATAACACATTAGCCAGCTTTGATTGTCTGGCTTTACTTAGTAATTATCATTTACAAAGGTTTGAAATTCCTTTTAGAAATTTCTCTTTAAACTGTCTTGAAAGTTTAAAAAAGAAAACACTCTTACACTATTAAGGGAATCATATTAATACATAATTTTTAGAAATAATGATTAACTTTATTGAATTATTCTTTAGTATAAATTATTTCTTATGAGTTATTGAATTGCATATAAATTATCCAATAGATGTAAACCAAACGAATATTTCCATACAATTTTAAAAAATAAAACAATAATTAACATTAAAAACTTTGATATCCAAACAATAATACTAAAATGGATTTCAAGAACAGCAAAAAGGAAACTTAATATAAATTTTAGAAAATAACAGTGGAATTCACAGGCTATTTTTTCATAATTACAAGAAGTTTATATATAAAAGAATACAATTAATGTCAAATTTATTAATAAATACCTTTCCAAACGAATGTATATATCCATCTGCTCTGAAACGTGACACATTTTAGAATGTAAAAATTTTATTGTTAGGTCGATCCTACTCATTAGCATTATCTCTTCCTATATTCACACACTACAGCCGAAGTATTAACTAATAATTCTGGCTCAGTAGTCAAAACAATTCTTTGTTTTGGCGAGCCACTCCCTATTAACAGCTGCACGCATTTTTCTCGGAAAAATTCGCTTACAGCATAATTTGTGACAGTAATAGATTTCTCCCAATTCCAGAAGCAATTTGTTCAATAGAGCGCTGCAGAATTATTTAAATCATAAAGTGGCGGGTACTTATAAAAAAATAATTACTAAGCCTATAAATATACAAAAATTCGAAGCCAAAGGATGGAAGTATAAACTAAACTTAAATCTAATACAAACTAAAATTACATATATTTGGTCCCTTTTCTTAAACTAAAATAGTAGAAAATATATTTAAATTCTTTTTAGTACTTTAAATATTTTTAAGAATATAAAATAATAATGTTTACAAATTTGAAAATTAGCGCGCAATCACAAGTGTCATACCATTAGCTATTATTTGTTTACATGATAGCATGTTGTTAATCACGTGATGATGGCCACGATCGCAGCGCCCTCTAGTAATGAATCGACCCCATTATGCAATTTGAAATTGTACCCAAGTCTTACAAATAGAATAAAAAATACATGCTAGTGTATTGTCCGTTTTGAATTCAATGGAGAACACGTGTTTATATTATCATGTGACCGCCATGAATTTAGTCCACTGAGTATTTTGGCGAAATTTTCGGATTTGTACCAACTATCATGTAACAAAATGAAATACAGTCATTATGGTAATTTAATACGCTACTGTAGGACGAAAAGTTTTTTTTCGGTTTTCTCTGAAGAATCCATATATTTATTTAAAAAAATAGATACAAAACTTAGGTCGGACAAACTTTAAACCATCTAACTTTTCAGAAGTGCGACTGCACATTGTACACCACAAACTATGATTTTAACGCATCTACAGTTGTCTTTCAACATAGTTCCTCGGTAATATACGGAAATCGACATTAGTCTTAAGAGTGCAGAATCCAACTGCTGTCTCGTCTAGGTCTTGCTGAACGGATGTGTTAGCACTAAAAGTGGTCGATAGCTGTGTCTCTAAATGAATGGACACGACTAAAAAAAACACCACAAATGGACTGCTAAAGCTCTTTGTTTTTCACCCACACACTACACAAAAACAATTATATCCCAAAACAGGGTGTGGCTGGAACCGCGTCACAAGCGTTTTCATCCGTTAGGCGTTGAGATGTTTCCATCCTTCACTTAACAGGATGTAAATTGATATTTTTGTGTCATCGATAAAACAGAGCACGCGCGAGTAATCATTACGTATAGAGTATTCGATTGTATCAGACATTGTCGTCGCACTGATTTGAACAATAAAATGAAATATGCGAGTATTCTTTCGGGCTAAGAGAGCTAGATACAGAATTTACGTTGGAATTGTGATCCGGAATGCATCTGGATGAATCGTGAATTCTTGGATTTAAACAGATTCCAATGTGAAGTGATAAAATGGCATCCCTTTCAACTGATCATGGCTCAAAATTGGATGGAACATCACTTAGTATTGTTTTATCCAACTAACAACCTAGAATCTCTATATCACTCTTCAAGACTAAGACGTCTGACAGTACAAGCTTGAGTCAATCTCATTTCCATCCATTTTCTCCACCGTCTTTACGAGTCGGGAAACAACATTTCCAACTATATGTTGTTGGCTATAATTAGAGATCGCCAAGCTCAAAAAATATTCCACATAAATTTTAAAATGGAATATTTGCAGTTTTCTTCCGACTCTTATATAAATGCTTTTTTTTTAAAAAAGTTATCGAGCCTTGATTAAAAGGCTCGAAATGATATTGAAGTATTACTTATATTCATCGGTTTAAATCCTATTTACCTTCATTATGAAAGCTAAAAAGCAATTGTTCATTAACTTTTGAGGTCAGAATATTAGTAATTATACATTGATACATATAAATGGAAATTTTCTCTGCATCAACAAGATCAAATAGAGGAATATCGGTTGTTTGGGGGCATTGTAAGGTTTCCACGGAATTTTTTCTTTCACTGATAATTATCTTTCAAATAACTCAATGGAATAAGGGATTCATCTACTTCAATTCACAGATCAAAGAGAGAGAGATGAGGATAATATTCGAAATCTACTTACTTTTAAGCCAATAGTGCAAGTTTTATTGATATGATGAACCGTGTTTGACTACATTGCTCCCAACTCTTAAATTATGGCTCTTTTGATTCAAATTAAACAAATAGAGGAAATGGCAAATGTGTAAAATAGAAAAGTATCACCGGAGACTTTCTAGGATGCGTTGCTTATCTTTGTTAAAGAAAAATGTAGTAGAGCAAATCCACTCTGGTTCGTAAATTCTCTACTTAATTTATCTTATTGTAAGTTCTGAAAGGAATGATACTAGAACTTTAAGTGTCTTAACATCACACTAAAAAGAAACACGAGAGCCGTTGTTGACGGACCTCGCAATTTTGAACCATGTTCTAGTGACGAGGATGGCATCCAAGCTGTCTCTTAAAATTACTGCATCATGCCAAAGAGAGCTTAGAGCCCCTCTATACGGCGGATTTCCTTAATGGCACTGAACTTTAACTCTCAACATACCCGCCCCGTGACCATTACCACTCGGCTGCGACGATCTCTACTGGGACTTTGAAGCTTATTTGAATAGAGCGCATTGTAGCAATTAACATTATACTCTTGTCAATTAGATAAAATAAAATCCAATATCTAAATGTATTTAAAAGTCAAAATTCGGCCATTCCATACCTTTATTGTATACTTAAAAGGATGAAATAAAACGAAATGTACATAAAGAGCTTAGCCCCCTACCCCAGAGAATTTCTTCTGGTTTTTGGTGCATGAAATATTTGATTCAGAAAACTTCAAGTCATCCGAGATTTATAGAACTTTATTGATTCAATAAATACAACATTAAATTAAAGAGGTTTAACATGCCAAACTAATTAGGAATAAATTCAAGTTGGTTAAGTGCTCTGAAGGGGGGGGGACGAGGATTTCCAAGACTCTTCATTTAATTCAATAATCGTATCCTTAGAAGAGATTTCTTGTCAATATACGATTTCCTAATCTCTGAACAATTTCGAAGATACAAACATTCGTTGATCTTAAAATTCTATGACTTTTTCACAGGTATTTTACCATCCATGGTGGCAGAAATCAAATGACTTTTCAATCTGGTACGCGGCCCTGAAAGAGAAGCTTCATCGTCGGTTTCCCTCAGAGGAGCTTCATCGTCGGTTTTACTTCTCTTTTTCATTTCTTTGGCTTTCCTTACTTCTTCCATGGCGTTTTCTAACTTCACAAACCTTTCTTCAAATATCCTATTTTCTTCCTTGATGTATTCCATCTCCAAGTTAAACAAATGCTTGGATGCGAAAGATTCCAATTCTTCATCGTCACTTAACAAGTCACGCTCATAGATGTATTTTTCATCAGTCTTTTGCACATTAACACCTACTACCGAATAAATGCCTTCTCTCCACCTTGCATTTGTGATTCTAGGCAGCATTATATAATTATAATCTTCTCTCTCGTTTTCAGGTTCGTTGCGTGGTGCATTTGCCGATTCAGCCATGTTGATTTCTGAAAAAGAATTTGAGCAAAAAAAAAAGTTACTCGTTGTATTAATGCCTAGAGGGGGACAAGTGTAGTTGGGAAGGGGTGAGGTAGTTTCTTATAAATGCAATTCTAATTCAATTTAATTGTAAATAAAGGGATAGTCAAGCAAGATACATACAAGTTTTTGAAGTAACACTAGTGTTAACGCTGCGAGCTATATCATGGCTTCCACTTATTCTAGATATCAAACTGTTGAATCTGGATAGAGCCGTATAATTAGATACATTATTCAGAAAACTGCATCCTTATTTCATTACCGTCCAAGGCACAAAAGACATACGTTAAAGTTCATTTTCAATCTCTTTACCGATCCAGGAAAATGCATTTTCATTCAAGAAACCCGAGCCAAGATTTACATTTTAGTGTCAAGAAAATATATCAATTTTCCCGTTTTGATTTAGAAATCTCCCCTCCCCCTCCCAGAAAATAAATAAATTCCCGAAAGTTTGTCATTGTACTTTTAGAAATAGAAAGACAGCCTTACGAGAAGAGATTATTAGAAACTTCCAAAATGAACGAATCACGGTGCAGTCATACGAATGGTACAGCGGAAAATTAGGATAGTAGTAAATGACAGTCTGCTCGTAATTGTACCGTTTTGGCATGTAGTCAAGAAATGTAGAAAATAAAGTTCTTTGTTCAATAACTTAATGTGTCTTATGACTTGGAACCATCCGAAGAAAACAATCTGCTTGCTAAAACTCCATGAAAGAGATACATATATACAAAATATATTTTGTGTAATAATGTGGCTTTTATTTCACAATAGAAGTTCCTTAATCTTAACTTTTGATATTCCATAAAACAAAGACGCAGACTTCTAACAATAAAAAAGATTTTTAAAAAAATTTCACAGCAGTTGCATACCATTATTAAAAAATATGTACAACACACCTTTCAGCTTTATTCTTTCCAATATTGGGATTAGTGTTCTCTTAACTTAATAGGTTGAAAAATGGCGAAGTAATGAAATACACTTTAATATTTGGAGGCATTAAATACTTTTCTCTGTCCGAATTGCAAATAAGACTAAAATACATAGACTCATAAGCTATAATAGATTGAATAAATGAACAAAAGTACGGTATTCACACATTTCAGTTTATATATAACTGCATTGGAAACAGTAAACTCACCTGTGGTTTTCAATAAGAGAAAAAGAGTGAAAGTCTGAATGAATGAGGCTCATTTATAAAAGAAAAAAAACGTAAGCCAATTTAGATGTTAATCGTCACTACTGCCTTACGTATACACTTTTTAGAAGTTATTTGGAAGACACACAGATTTGATTGGGTGCATGAGGTAAATCAGTTATAAGGTATCCAATGTTAGCTCTTAAAAAGAAATTGCTTCAAGTTTCAGTATTTATGTAATAATATTTAAAGTATTAGATTCAGTTAACGGCAGTGCCTTACACTTTGATGTCTCATTAATTGTGTTACGTTCATATTTTTCGTTTTTATTTGTGAATGTGGGCGAATAAAGTGTTTGTTGCTACACGAGGACTTTTGGTGACGGACCATGGTCAAGTGACGCAGACGACACCTGAGATGGCACCCCTCTCCTAACTACCACACCACTCCAATAGGAGGACGTTTGAGCTCTGGGCAGATTTAACGAGCATCTGTTCCCTACACGGCGGGTCTTCAATAGTATTGGGCTTGAACTCATGACACGCTAGCCATGATCCGATACCCTGACCATTAGGCTACCGCGGCCTCGTGGCTAACATGTAATAAGACGTCTTTGCGCGAAGTTGTTAGAGTTTCTAATTAAATTCATCTTTGCTACTTGCTGCCAACAGCCTTAGTTTGAAGCTGTGTGTCTTTATTTCTGTATTTGAACATACAGTGGCTGTAACAGTCGAGTGGTCATGGTAATGAACCCGTGGCTATCTGGTTTTTTTCAGTGGTTGGTTCGAAACCTGGTGCCATTAAGGGACGTCATATGGAGAGGCTAATGGCGTCAGATCTGTCAAGATTAAATGTCCTCACGTTGAAGTATTGTGAAATTTCGGACATGCATACTAGTTGGGTTGTCATTCTTGTCACTTGACCGAAGTTCAAAATAGCTGTGCTCCGCCTATAAACCACGTGTTGCATTCGTGTATGATGTGGTGTGGTAGTTAGGAGGGTGTGCCAGCTCAGACCATCCTAATCATCACTTGAGCATGTTTCAAAATTACGAGGTCGCCAAAATACCTCGTGTAGCTGAACAGTTCGACGTTAATATTCACTCACTCACTCTAGAAATATTTAACTAGCGTCAGCATCTGCTATGTCATGAAAGATTTTTTTAGTTGGATTTGTAAATGAACAGGAGATTAAGTAAGCTCTTAAATGAGCTTATATAGTGTTCAATTTCCTTTACTTATTCCTAAAAATGGGGATAACATAAAAGCATACTCATTAAAAAGTAATTTATTTTACTTTATAAGAATGAAGCTTTATTTTGCATTTAAAACATCAATCCAATTGCTATTTATAAGTAGAAACATTTTGTTTAAAATAATAGCAAGAAGGCAAAGAAATCTAAACTTTAATAAAAAAAATAATTTTCAACACATTTTTATTAGGTTCATTGAATTTTGAAATCATTTACAACGTTACACACCTATGGGAAATGTAGTGAAGGATAAATTATCTTAACTGTTAGGATTTTAGAAAATGCAATTAGGTTTATGTTGGACAACTCAACTCCTGCCTTTTTATATACTTCACCTTTCACTTTAAATTTCTGTGCAGTGCGATTGGTTAAAATTCATGGAACACGGATATTAAGGGAATTTCGCCAGTTTGGCTTACGATCTTGCGAAGTGAAGACGCGTCGGGTGATTGAAAGATAAACCGCGAAAAGAAGCTGAAGTACTTAATTTTGTCTACTGGAAATCAAGTATAGTTTTGTTTAACTTCAGCTTTTAAAAAATGATTTTGTGCGAGATAATCTTGTCCAACTTTTAAGCCTATCGTTTCAGGTGTTTTGGTCATGGACCGGGAGCCTACCGAGGTGCACGTCGAAGAGATGGACTAGGAAGCCAGCTACACCCAAGACATTGAGCCCATGGACCGAGAGGATTCCCCTGAGGTAAGGGCGTCCAAGAAAAAAGCTAGGGAAATTATAGATATTAAAATGGATCCTTCTTTGCAGGTACAAGCAACAGCGCCCAAGAAGGCGAGTCTACCTCTTAATTTGAAATCTGCTTTCCATGTACAGACAACACCTCTTGCCTCAAAGAAGGCGAGTACACCTATAAAAGATAACGCTGATCTTTCTTTGCAGGAGGAGGGGCACCTTCAGCACTAAAAAAAGGAGAGTCCTTCCCGCGAGGTAGGCCGATGCAAGTTCCGATCCAGACTTAAAGTAAGCATTCCTCCTGCGAGTCCTAATCGGAACTTGCATCGGACTACCTCGCGGGAAGGACTCTCCTTTTTTTTAGTGCTGAAGGTGCCCCTTCTCCTGCAAAGAAAGATCAGCGTTATCTTTTATAGGTGTACTCGCCTTCTTTGAGGCAAGAGGTGTTGTCTGTACATGGAAAGCAGATTTCAAATTAAGAGGTAGACTCGCCTTCTTGGGCGCTGTTGCTTGTACCTGCAAAGAAGGATCTATTTTAATATCTATAATTTCCCTAGCTTTTTTCTTGGACGCCCTTACCTCAGGGGAATCCTCTCGGTCCATGGGCTCAATGTCTTGGGTGTAGCTGGCTTCCTAGTCCATCTCTTCGACGTGCACCTCGGTAGGCTCCCGGTCCATGACCAAAACACCTGAAATGATAGGCTTAAAAGCTGGACAAGATTATCTCGCACAAAATCATTTTTTAAAAGCTGAAGTTAAACAAAACTATACTTGATTTCCAGTAGACAAAATTAAGTACTTCAGCTTCTTTTCGCGGTTTATCTTTCAATCACCCGACGCGTCTTCACTTCGCAAGATCGTAAGCCAAACTGGCGAAATTCCCTTAATATCCGTGTTCCATGAATTTTAACCAATCGCACTGCACAGAAATTTAAAGTGAAAGGTGAAGTATATAAAAAGGCAGGGGTTGAGTTGTCCAACATAAACCTAATTGCATTTTCTAAAATCCTAACAATTAAGATAATTTATCCTTCACTTCATTTCCCATAGGTGTGTAACGTTGTAAATGATTTCAAAATTCAATGAACCTAATAAAAATGTGTTGAAAATTATTTTTTTTTTATTAAAGTTTAGATTTCTTTGCCTTCTTGCTATTATTTTAAACAAAATGTTTCTACTTATAAATAGCAATTGGATTGATGTTTTAAATGCAAAATAAAGCTTCATTCTTATAACGTAAAATAAATTACTTTTTAATGAGTATGCTTTTATGTTATCCCTATTTTTAGGAATAAGTAAAGGAAATTGAACACTATATAAGCTCATTTAAGAGCTTACTTAATCTCCTGTTCATTTACAAATCCAACTAAAAAAATCTTTCATGACATAGCAGATGCTGACGCTAGTTAAATATTTCTAGAGTGAGTGAGTGAATATTAACGTCGAACTGTTCAGCTACACGAGGTATTTTGGCGACCTCGTAATTTTGAACCATGGTCAAGTAATGATTAGGATGGCCTGAGCTGGTACACCCTCCTAACTACCACACCACGGGTAAATATATCTAGAAAGCATCAGAAGAGAAAAAAATCCAATTAAATTGTGTTCCTCGTCATTCAATATTGTTTCAAATTGCAAAGAATGATAGTTCCAAAAAAAATACAGTGAAAATTAAAATATTTATCAATATTCCGGAAGCATTTCATGGTACTTGCACATTATGGAAACTTTTTGGCGACATTATATGAAACGAAGCACCTAGTTGCCAATTCAAAGCGTAGGATTGACAGGAAATCGCGGTTTCCAACTTGGCGAGTTATCAATTTTGTTGGCGATTGTTGCTATTATACGTATGTGTTTATTTCCTAATATCTTGAATGCCAGCCCTTAATTTGTATTAAATCAAAATACCATCTAATTATTTGACATAATCACATTATTTTAGAATTATACTTCAAAATTTCGATGTTTTATAATTCGAATTTAGATGGCATTTACGACCCTGACTTCAGAAGAATGAATTACTTGTTATGCGACTTGGCTTGTAATTTGAAAATTTTAAATTTGATCACAAAATCAGTTTTCTAGTTTTTCAAAGTAACTGCAAGCGCAAATTATGTTACTGTAGTTTCTCCTACGATTAAGGAATAAGCATAATAACCTTTTGGTACTTTTCCGTTTCACTGCACAAATCTCGCCAATCGGATTTTTTTGGAGACAAAACATAGTACACATTTTAAAAAATGTAAAATATTTGTTCAAAGGATCGGCTTCGGAGGCAAAAACATCTTAATATCGCTTAAGTTATTTTTTCGAATGGTTTGCGACTTGTTTTGAATATGTGGCGGTCAATGGTTGACCAGCTAAATATTCCATTTGGCGTCTGTTGTATCGTTTTCGGCGAATATTGCTTGCACCGGCGAAATGGAAATGTACCAAATTTTTTACTTTACATTACCTAACATATTCATAATATACAGCAATATGTATTTAAAATCGAAGCACTTGCAAATTATACAAACGTTTAAAACATTGTTTTTTCTTTAAAAAAGACTAATTTTTATTTTGAATCAGTTTATTTCTTTGCTTTAATATATTATTTATTCTTAAAAACAATACCGCCAAAATTTTGTCATGAAAATGCCGTGATAATGATATCCAAAAGAGCGTGAATTTTTTACTCACTACTATATAGCTCGGAAAAATTTTTTAAAAAATCTTTTAGTTTTTTAACAGCATTCAAAGATAAATATAAATTGGAAATAAATTTGATTTCGGTACACTATTTTTTTTGGTGTGATTTTGAAAGCGCGCCAAATAAATCATCGGTGGCCGATCTAATGCTATATTGTGAAGTTATTGTTGTAAATTCGCGAAATTTTGCAACTTTTTGGCGGAAAAATCCGTTGTACTAAAACACTTTAAATTATTTCTCTTTAAAGGAATTATATATAGATATACAATGTATATATGCAACAATTATGGTATTAGTGTATATACATATGATAATTTTCGGTTTAATCGTACCTTGTTTTTAGCGTTATGTTTTGACGATTTTTATCGGGGTTTTTTATATTAATGTAGCACTTTGAAGCTACGTTAAGGTTATTGGTGTTGAACTTTGTAATTTTGAGCATGGGTCAAATAATGAGAGCTACAACTAGACTCGCACCCCACTTTCCAAACTGCAATTTATCTCGAAAAGGTGCAATGCCGTTTGGCTTGGCAAAAAATATCAGTTTGGCGTCGAAAACACTGAGAGATGTTATAAATAAAAAGGTACTACACAAAATAACATTGGTCTTGCTAAGAATCAATTAAAATCTATACTTCTCGATGATTAGTTGTTACAGGTGTCTGTGTGCGGATTTTTCACAAATCTGAATACCTTAGACACGTAAAATTTATCTCTTTTAATTTAAAGCAATTGTGCTTCTTTTCTAGCCATATGCTTTCGCAATTTTAATGATAGTTTGATCAACGCTAATTGTGGCGGAATCTAAGTAAGCTAGTAACGGTGGGGAGTACTGTGGCGGAATCTAAATAAACCAGTAACAACCTCCGGACAGGAGTGATCACTTTTGTCTAGTGGTAAGTTACGCTTTTACGAATCGGAAGGTACCGAGTTCAAACCACCGATATTGGTGACCTAGGCTGAAAAGAAAAACGCAAAATCTTCTGATGTGTCATGGCGCCATCTACCTGCAAGAAGAGCAAGCAAAGTCGTCAAAACTCACTTGGCGCAGCAAAGTCGCCAAACTCACTTGGCGCAGCAAAGTCGTCAAAACTCACTTGGCGCAGCAAAGTCGTCAGACTCACTTGACGCAATAGTAGCAACTACAACGCTCTCCATAACCACAAAATATCTCGTTCGTTCGCCTATCCACCGACTCACTGGTGGGGGAGTACTGTGGCGGAATCTAAATAAGCCAGTAACAGCCTCCGGACAGGAGTGATCACTTTTGTCCGGAGGCTGTTACTGGCTTACTTAGATTCCGCCACAGTACATTTATTGTGTTTGAGACAGTTTAGGTATTCAATTAATGCTTATGCAATTTTTTCATTTATTTTTAAATAAATTTGGATGGTTCTTCTCGTTTCTGCATTTAAATAACGTTAATTCGGTGGGTTTTTTTTTAAATTTTTAGTTCAAAACTTTGATACATGTTATTTTGGTACATAATATTTCGTTAGAAACGTCGGCTATTGCAGCAATATGTCGCCAATAGTGGTAAGCAGTTTCCGCGCTTTTTCAAACATAATATTGTTCAAGCATGCTTGAAAGTAATCACTATTTAACGTAAAAAAAAAAGGCAAAAAAAGCTTAGGGATGCAGTTTTTTTTTAATTTCTAAATTAACAAATTTAATTCAAACATTTAAGTTTTTAATACTAATTTTCTATGGTTGTTTGAACAGGACATCCTTCTACTAAACATAATAAAGGCCGTGGAAGCCTAGTGGTCAAGTTAACGGACTCGTGGCCGGCTGTGTTGAGTTCGAGCCTTGTACCGCTGAAGGCCCCGGGCTGCAAAGAGGGCCGATGCACGTGAAATTTGTGAGACTCAAACACCCTCCCGTTGGTTTGGTGTGGAAGTTAGGAGAAAGGGGTGCCATCTATCAGGTATCGCTCTCGTCACTTAACCGTGGTTCAAAATTTCGAGGACCGTTGCCAAAAGCCTTCGAAGTAGCTAAGCAAAAAATGCGACGTTAATATTCATTCCCTCCCATCTAAACGTAATAAAAATGGGCATTCAGACATAATTATTATAATCCTTTCGTTCTAAAAAAATTACTACATTTTTTCAGTGATATTAGGTATTTCAATATTAATAAAATTTCTAATATGTATAGTAGTTCAAAGTGGGTAACTGTTAATATTTGTCCTAGCTGATTCGATACAAAAAAAAAAAGAAACATGCCAGCTGAGTCTAAGTATCATGATTCCTGCACTGGATCTAAGACAGTGAATAGCAAACTTAGTTAAAATGTAGAATTGGCGACCCCTTGGCGAAGCCAAATTTTTAGCGACCAAAATCAGTCGCCAAACTACCTATATGTAGCGATAGATGTTCCGAGAGTAATGAAGCATTGCCGAAATAATGAAGAGTCGAATTCATTCTGGCATCTAGGTAAACATCGCCAAATCCAAGGGGTCATCTATCTACACTTTAGCTAAAAAGTCTTTGAGTGGGCAGACTTTGTTAGATTTTATGAAAACTTCTACATCAAAATAATTTCTGCTTGAGATTTTGCATTTGTGTTATATAAGATGAAATTAATTTTTTTTCCAAATTATTATTTTCTTTTGTCTTGGACCGCTACCAAAAATAATTTATATGTATTTACATGAGAAATTATAACCTCAACTTACTCAGTCCCCCCTATCGCTTAAGTTCGGGGTATTACTGTATTTGAGAACAGCGTGGTGGGAATAGCAGAAATGTTAAAGGTAACGAACTCTGTTGATTATGTCGATTCCAAAGCTCGATTCTACAATATTTGATTCGAATATACTAAATATAGTGAAGGAAAGATTGTACTTTATTTCTGTATTGAAAGATAACGCGCGCGCGCGCGCGCGCGTGTGTGTGTGTGTGTGTGTGTGTGTGTGTGTGTGTGTGTGTGTGTGTGTGTGTGTGTGTGTGTGTGTGTTAGGAAAATCCCGAAGCAAGGTTATGAAGTGCAATTCCCTCTTTCTTTAGCGGATAATATTCCAAAAATGCTAAGTGCAATCGAATGTGTGTTTTCTTTCATTCTCTCTTTGAGATCAAAAACAGTTGAAAAAATTGAAACATTGCTTCTCTTGTAAATACAGTAAGGTCTCGATTTAACGAATTTTTCTAAAAAAAAAAACAATTTGCCGAATAATAAACTCCGAATGTATGAACTATTTCAGCACCTCGAAATTTTTTTTAATTAATTTGTATTAGAGAAAATTGGATTTTTTTTTTCAAATGACGTTCTTTTTTTCGGGAACAGAAAAAGACTTTTCTTGTAAAGGCCTTATCACACGTACATGTTTGGTGCAATTTTTGGTCCAATTCGTGCAATTTTTACTCCGTTGCCATAACGATGGCTTTCGAACAACTTTTTGCTAGTGAGCTGAGAAAGTTGCTTGAAATTCTAGCCAATGGGGTTCTTCGGCACTCTACGTCACAAACAAGATGGCGGTAACGGTGGTAGCTGCGCATCAGATATGGCGTATAACATTTTAATGGTGTACATATTTTAAACAGAATGATGCTCCATTTCTGTTTACCCCCTTAAACAAATAAGCGCGAGCGAAATAAAAGAAATAATATTGGATGGTCGTTTTCAAAGCAGAAAAATCAGCGAGTAATGTTTCAATGTGGAGAAAGAGCGTGGCTGACGTCAGAGCGTGTCGTTTTGGTTACGGTAACCCTCCCCCTCAGATTCGGTGAAAAGTTGGGCCAAAAAATTGCACGGAAAATTTACGTGTGATACCGCCTTAAGAAGCAAATTTCAACGGGAAAGGGTGAAGATCATTATTTTACTTTACAGGTGCCGATTAGTTATGAGTGTAACCTATCGTGTGAGTCTTAAATAGGACAGGAAATTCCTTTCTTACCTCAACCTAATTCACAACGCAGGGGTTATTTTAACGATTAAGATGCATTTGATGACGGACTGCCAAATTCAGCAACTGTACATCTCTGAGGAAATTGATAATATGTCGTAGCCAATGATTAGCGATTCAGATACAGAAATTAACAATGAAACTCCTATCAAAACTATTACATCTTCTCGTGATTTATAATGTTTGAAAACTGAAAAAATATTTCTCTCTTATGCAGCAGGATGTAAATGATGGATTATTTTCTTTGCATAGAGTCGAAAAAAGAACTCTTTTGAGTCGGGAATCAAAAAAAATTTCCAAACATGTATTAGTCAGTATTTTAAAATTTCCAATTAACCTGTGAGTAATAAATCCCTAATGGTACTTTTAGCTGATGAATAAAAGTGTGTACTTTCTAAGTATGGATATTTTTTTTTTTTGTAGTTGCTTACAAAACATCAAAAAGGTAAATACAAAAAATTGGCAATTTGTTTGGATCTCGATATAACGAATAACCACAAATTAACGAACAAACTGTTCGGTACCGATGAATTCGTTAAATCGAGATCCGACTGTTCAATATTACGTTTGTATTTTTATGTTATTCTGATGTCCCTTTTTATTGAATTCAAATACAACTAAATTTTGTAATTTATTATGTTTAATAGTTTACATTCAATTACATTTATTTATTTATTCAACACCAGTGCTTGGCTTCTTGACCATTTGACGTCGATACTCCCTGTACCGACTGACGATGTCGTCAGTCGGGTATTCATCGAGTTCAATGCAACATTCCATTACACTACATATAGTCTGTTTCAAAAGTAACGAGAATGATTTAATACTTTTCGTATATAAAACATATGGGATATTAGAGATATTCATTTATAATCGATGTAATGTTGCCCCTCTTCATAGTAGTATAGTTCAAAGTCCAAACATGCCTTTAACAATTTCCATTGCTTTTGTTTGAGAAGTAAATTTTAGTTTTTCGGAATAGAAATAATAGTTATGAAATCTAGTCGGAGATTACTTAGTGAAAGTCGAAACAATACAATTCCTGTAAGAACGGAAAAGGGTGATATACTTGTTCAAAGTGAATGAGTGTACATCGTGTGTACCCCACACTATAAAGCTGGACGAGGGGTACTGACGACTGACCTCGTCATTTTGAACCATGGTCTAAGAAGAAACTTGAGCTGGCACCCATCTCCTAACTTCCACACCACACCAATGGGAGGATGTTTGAGCCTTGATAGATTTAACGTGCAACGATCTTTTCTACACGGTGGGTCTTCAACGGCACGAGGCTCGAACTCATGATACGCCGGCCACAAGTACGTTACCTTGACCACTAGGCTACCGCGGCCTATATTTGTTTAAACGTTGTTTCTCTCTCTTTAAAATATGTTTCAAGTGGTTCTCTTTTGATGATTCGGTGATTGTTTTCATTGTCCTAATTCCTTTGCAGCGAAATGTTCAGTTTTATTTTATTTTCTTACTGCAGACGAGGCACTTGATTCTCATCTGTAATGTCTACGAATGTTCTTCATTCTCTTTGTTCTCGCATTTGTCATATGTTCTTGAAACTCTAGTATTTCTTGAAGAATCAGTTTGAAGGAGAAACATTCTGGGAATCGATGAGTTTCATTTCGTTAAGCGATTGTTCATCTTTTTGATAAACCCCCATTTTATCAACCCCATCGACTCGGTTGCTTAGAAGTAGCGTTCCCGCTTCGTAAGCCCAATGTTTTGGGTTCGATCCCACCTGGAGTCGATAGATTTTTAGACGCGAAAATCGTATGATTTTGTGGTACGTAATAATCCCTTGAGTATCAATTTGGCTCTGGTATTCTCGGCAAAACTAAATCTTGGCAATAGTTAGTATACAACGAGAGCTAGAATCAAAATTAGTTCAAGCGTCAGAATTTGCTAGCGAGATGCGCCACTAGATGGTGCTACCATGAAATGACTCTCACATTTGAGACCGTGTCTACAAAGGCTTAGTTGGTAATATTCAGCCAATAAAGGGAAGAATATCAATCAATTGTTCATACACTGTGTGAAAGATTAAAGAGCCATAAATTCCATCTTTCCACGTAAAATTTAATTACGTTCACTCCACTCCACAGTCTTTTGCTCACACATTTTGGGGGCCCTGAGGCTTGGGGCACCCGTATCATTGACACGGCAGTAGTTACGTCCATGGGTATCATGCCCTAATTGTCTGGTATTTCGAGAAGAATCGGTTTTAGACCTACTAGGAAATTAGCGAGTTTTAAGTCGTAATGTGATGACAGATTTTTAAGATGAATAATTTTCGATGAAGAATGAAAGATCTTCCTGTTTCTCTCTTCTTGTTTATTTCCGCGTTATCTTAGCTCAAGATTTTTTCATGCTGACCTACATGTCATTCAGTTTGTCTGTTTGCCCCGCCGAGAAAATGCGCATATAACGTGAACAGGATCAAATAATTTTCCTTGTTACCCCCCCCCCCCCATTCAACGCGTCTCTTTATCTTTCCCAGCCCCTCTACGTCATGTAAAAAATCATTCTCATTACTTTTGATACAAACTGTGTTCATGGATGACATCTTTTCACTGTATCGAAAATTCAAACTTTGTCGTTGTCAGCCCTTTATTGACTTTTTCAGTTTTTCTTATTTGGTTTCTTGAGTCTTGGTGAAAGAAATCTAAATGGTTGAAAAAGAAAAATAATAGGCAAAATGTTGATTATTATAAAATATAATACTATAAAAATTAGAGCTATATTACATATATAAATATACTAATTAATACATGAAAAATATAATATAACATAATTCTATAAAAGGTATATTAACACATACACATAATATAAAAAACTAGCTGTATAGTCTGGTGTTGTGTGTGTGGGTGTGTGCACGGGCTTTTTCGAGTGTATAACTTTTTGCGCATAAAAATTTCTCCCTCCACTCTAGTGTGTTTGTGACCTATATTAATAGATCATTAAATTCCCTTTCTTTTAATTTCTTTCACCTCTTTTCCCGGTCGGACGGTTCTGTTTCCCCTCCGCTTAGCCCGGGCAAGCATGGGTTTTTATCGAGAATATAACTTTATCCCCATGGAGTTGCCCTTTTTCCTCTCGACGCCAGTGCTTTTTGGTGTATGTGCAGCTTCTGGAAGAACTTTCCCCCTCCGTTTTGCACGGCATTGCACGGGCTTATATATTCATGTATAAAACTCTTTTTTCCTTCAAGAATAAGATCAAATTTCCATCAAGTTTAAATTAATAATTTGCAAAATTAATCTAACTATATAATTACATTTGTAGTTAATTAGTTTAGCTAGATAATACAGGGAGTAAAACTACATAATTACTATAAAGATATTAAAAAGTTAGATTGATAGCTCTTACAATATTATCTAAAAATATTATACATTAGAAAATTACAGAATACTGTAATTACACATCAAAAAGATTCCAAAAGCAATCACTATTATACAAAAAGAATACTTACTTTTAATAATTGTTCTTGGAATATCGTGCTTTTCATATCTTTATTGGATTCTTTTCTGTGCTAAAATGTCTAAACGAAAGAAGGATTCGAAAGATTCAAATATTCAGACATTCCTGGGCACATACTCTGAATAAAATCCTTTAAACAATTAAAAGAAGCATCGTTTTTCACAGGCTCTTTCAGTTTTGCCGTCGTTAACATTTTCTTATAGAGGCCAATAGAGATTTACATTTTTAATTTTCGATATACTTAATGAAAATTCTAAATATTGTTTTTCAAATTTTTTCCATTTGTGAAGAGTTATTGTCATATTTTCCCCCTATCAATGGCAGAAACTTCACGTTGTTGTTTAATGGTCTCTTAATTTTGGAACTTTTACATAAGCGCAGGCGTTTCAGAATCATAATTAGCCGTAAATAATTTGTCCCTACCTTCCTTTCTCCCTTCCTCAGTGACTCGACAACCCAGGGTGGGCCTTGGCCTCCTCAAGAAGCATTTTCCACAAACCAGCCTTCTTCCAGCTAATGTTCTTCAACTTTCAATTCTAAAAACTATATAATTGGGAGGTTTTTTTCTAGGGCCATCTTAAATTTGACCTGCCTTTTCTCCATGTGCCAGTTGGTTTGGCATTTAACATTTCTCCGTGTGCCAATTGGTCGTCCATGCTGACAAAGTGGCCTGCCCATTTAGTTTGATGAAGTTAACGATGTCAGATTCTTTATATGAGTGATAGTTCTAAAATCATCTTCGCCACGTGTCATTAATTTGTCTCTAAAGTACATAAAAAGCGACTACATTTTAAGCGACACACATGGTACAGCTAAATGTTTCTTCAGCTCTTGAAAGATCAAGCGGTTTTTGCATGGGTGATATTGATGTGATCTTTGTTGATTTGGTACACCACTCTCTCCGATACTTTTTTGTGTGGCTGAACTCATTTTGATGTCGCTCATTATGTCTTTGATAAATATCAGTACAATGAATGTTATCAGACCGCTAAATATTGATAGCTACACGTTTCTCTTTTTGTAATCGTATGGCTGTTGTACCAAACCTGGTTTCTTAAACCAAAGTGAAATAATCATATCTATCAATGTTGACTGAAGAAAAAGCGGCATCCAGTTGAATATATAGTAACCTATTGAATATATAGAATATATAGTTGAATATATTAGAATATATAGTAATGACCTCGGGAGTTTATTTCACTTTCATTAGAGCGTCACTATTTCAGTTCGTCATTCGTTCCATCCTTAACAGAAAACGCTTCCTTTTCTCTAAAATTAAATCCTTATTATTTCGTTATTTTATTATTTCGAACCTTGTAGTAGTATCATAGTCATCACCTTCTAGAACGTGAACAGATCTTCTGATATATTTTGTTAACATTTTTTTTAAAAAATTGTGCAAAATACACATAATGAATGTTTTATTTCGTGACATGATGACTGGATAGCTTAAATCAATTAACAAAGAGCTGCATATTCATCAAATGTCTTCAATATATATGCTCACATGAAAACCTGATCACAGAAAGGTAAAAAGGAAGCAGGAAGACGGGCTCACACACACACACAGTCTTGTCAGAACTCTGACACCGTGGTTAATAATTTCTTGTATTCTCATCCCTTTTGGCACCTTAACTTTCAATACTTATAATTTTCTTAGTGTATTCAGATGTGTTGCATGTTCTTAGCTGAACCTGTAAGAAGAGAACATTTAGTTTATTCTGTTATAACTGCCAGAATATAATTAGGTCTTATAACAAGAAGTGTTGGATCATTAAAAGAAAAAAAGAACAATTTATATTTAAATTCAATAAGCAATTTATATTAAATAAAATATGAGCTATTCGCTTGAATCTATTCTTGTCACTAAAAATTTAAAAAGGCATAAAAAAATTCCTAACTTTAAACATTTACTTAGCCATTTAAACTATCATTTCGCGAATGATAATAAACAAATATTTTTTTTTGTTCCATATATATAATCTATCATTATAAACTTCCATAAAAAAACTTACCTGTTCTTCGTAGAAAATCTTCAATTCACAATTTCATCTATTTTCATGTTGACTTTTAGCTACTTATTTCATCAGTCTGTAAGGGCGTTTCGATTTGGAACCATTGTCTGTGTGGAGATGTGAACTCATGAGGGAACTAATCAGTGTTTGATAAACATACGTTAACGAATTTTACAGAATGACTCAGGATAAAAAAAACTTAAACAAGTGATAGTACACACCAATACAAACATTTTCATCAAGAATGCATGGTCTAAGATGAAACGTAAAAGCGCTTGTGCATTTCAAAGAGGTTGCTTTGTAGAATTCAAAACAGTATTTCTGTGATGTTTTTTTTTCGGGTGAAGCCATGATGTATATAAAAACAAGGCAGGGAAGAAGATACCTCTTCACAATGAGTAAAATGCGCCAACTCTAATTCTATGAATTCGTTGCACCAGGAAACCATTCTAACAGTTATAACGTACTGGATAATGGCATACTTTATTAATATTAAAAATGCAACCCAGTATTTCATTTACACAAAAAATACAAAGTACCATAGAGGGAGAACGATTGTATTTTCCACATAAGTTGTAGCTCAATCCGAAGATATTTCCGTAGTTGCTTCATCAGCTGGGCAAAGCTGGATATTTTCTTGTTTCTCCACTCGTCTTTCTTGTTTTGATGCTGTTCATTGAAAAATTGCCTAAACAACAAGCGTTGAAGAAGCGATTTTGGCAATAGTGACTTATCAGCCAACTGAAAGTACAAGAGTTGTTGGCTGTAGCCTTAGTGTGACGAAACAGTGGAATCCGAAAATATTTCCACGGTTGTTTCATTAGCAGGGCAAAACTGGATATTTTCTTGTTTCCCTGCTGGTTTTTCTTGCTTTGTTGCTGGTCATTGGAAAATTACCTGAACAACAAGTGTTGAAGAAGCTATTTTGGTGATAGTGACTTATCAGCCAACTAAAAGTACAAGAGTTGTGGGTCGTAGCCTTAGTGTGCCACAATGCACAACCTGGAGGAAGTGTTAAGTGTTGTGCTTGGTACCTTTTTCATTGAGTCCAGACATTGCTCGAAGAAGAATATTATCGTGATCTTTCTCCACTGGCTTTTTAGTACAGTATGGCGTGCCCAGATTCTGCGGCAGCTGTTCTTTTCCATGATGAGTCACTCTATCGCATGAAATTGTGCATTAAAGTAAACATATCTGACCACGCGTTTGTAATTCCGCACGCGGAGCAGCTATGTTTCACCATCAAATTTTGAAATCATCATTGATCACCTAATAGGTCTATATCTTCTGCTGGAACACTTTTATGAATGCAAATACCAGATGTTTCAGCAACAGCGATTACCAGACTTGCTGGAAGATGTTTCAACTTAACTTCGCAGCCGTAAGTAGCTTCCACACAACGAAGTTTCAAATTATTTTTGTAAGAGGTACGGCATTACTGTAGACGGCACACATTAAATTTCCGAATTGACGAGCCAAGCGCGATATGGTTCTCTATATTATCCAGTAGTTCCACAGGATCTGTCGTGTTTTGATTTCTGTATGTCTGGTGCATCAGATTTCTCTCAAAGTTGAAGACCTATTCGCAATACTTTCAACTGCTGTTGTCGAGAAGGGTCGTGATATGTCTGGAATAATCCCGAGCGTTCACCAATCACTTCTTCGTCGCTGTTCTTGCTTCAGCGCTGGCGTATAATCTGTCAAATAATTGTTGTAAATATATTCATTCAAATGGCTTTTTAAGCAGTCCCGTTTTTCTTGCATTTTCTTCTTGTATTTTAAATGTTATTGTGTGCCCTGATGCGCCTTTATATTTCATTTCAGACCAAGCATTCTTCGAAGAAAATAATTTGTGTTTTATATGTACTACCACCTCTTAAAAATTTCCCTTTTTTTCTGAATCCCACTGTATTTATATTTCAACCGCAGCAATTTTACTCCGTAGAAGAAACGTGTAGATAAGTTTCACACTTTTCCCATTCTTTGTCATTTCCCTATTGGGAAACTTTTAATGTGCACATGCCAAGATTTATATACATGTGTTGGAGATTCCTCGGCAACTCTGTAAAAAGACATTTATCTTTATTTGGATTACAAAATGAATATTGATTAAATTATACATTAAATAAAACTCAGCATCAGTAAAATAAACTCACCTCTATTTTTATGAAACCTGTCAAAATCTCCAGCCAAGTTCGTTAATTATCAAAGAATTTCCCATTTTTCAATGAAATACTTCGATATTTTTACAGAATTTTTTTTTCTTGTCATCTTCCTAATATTATCGATTGCTCTCGCACGAATATCAAAAGATCCATGAACCATTTTTAGAATATTCCATCGCCTTCAGATGACCCTGTAAAAGAATCACACTCATTTCACTCTTTCGAAAGACTCATTGAAACTAAAATCTAAGAGAGAGAGTATTTACTTGAAAATTAATAAAACGAAGGTGAAACTTACCCTTACCTGAACTGTATGGTTGATATTTCTATATATTTTTTAAGAGGAGTTTTTATTTCCATTTATAAATTTGAAATTCCTTTTTGTGGATTTGTAGTTGATTGATCCTTTCTAATATCTTCAATCATGCTTTTTTTCCCAAACCTACAGTCCACTTCTTATATTGCTATATATTGCAGATAATGAAAACAGTAGTTAGTGTACTCACTGAAGCAAAATGCTTTAAAAATGTTCCTTATGATAAATAAATATTGATTTTAAGTGCTCGTGCGCAGTCTGGGGAACATATCTTTTCTTTAGAGACCCAAAGCAACACACAGTAACGTTTCTTCACCGTCTGTGTAGATACATGAGGAAGGGAAGCATAAGTTCCAGTACCAGAGTCCGGTCAGGAGACATCCGTAGAATCTCGTAAAAAAAACAGGAAAGGAAGACCTAAAAACGAGGAACAAAAACGCGTGCCCCGAGGATACTGAGATATTCTCCCGTGAGGAATGGGGTGGGAAAGGCGTTCTATAACAAGACCAAACTTTCTGAAACTAGGTCACAGGCACCTAGAATTTGTTTCTTAGATCAACAGATGCCCTTGAGCGCCTGTGGAGTCCAGGAGTGATGTCAGAAACTTGCATGTTGCTGTGATCGGGAATATTCTGAAAGAGGGAAACATCCAGTTCTTTGATTCTTGTGTGGATGGGATTGATGTCCAGATCAGCATGAAGGTATTTCCTAGGAACATAGCGTGGAGCCTTCATAATTAGTCTCAGCGTTTTGTTTTGAGCGATTTGAAGGTCGTTGTGGATATTAGCTACTGATCCCCATATAGGACAGGCAAAGGTAAGAAGGTATTATTGCAGAAAAACTAGTCCTTTGCTTCTAAAAGACAGTTTATTCTTTTTCAGGAGGTAGAGGATTGAAGCTAGTCGTTGTTTGATTTGCACTTGCTTTTGTCTGGGTGAGTTTTCGTTCGAGGGTGATTTCCAGGTAGTAAACTGAGCTCGACTAAGGGATGTTATCACTGAAGAGCTTAAGTGGGGCTATATTGTTATGAAAGTTTCCTTTTTTGAAGATGACTTGGTGGTGTTGATTTTGATCCTCCACTGTTTCAGCCAGAGACGTAGTTGCTTAAGATGAGCTTGGAGTGGGTTTCGGACCCCGTCTGGGGTGAGAAGTCACAATTTTATTTCCTCTGGAACTCCAACACTTTATCCATTTCTCTTTATAGGCTCATCAAAAGGGCTTCGTGTCAATTTTTTTTTCATGTAACGTCACACCATAAATTTGTATTGCGAGGCCCATTCAGACAAAATAAGTTGATTCAAGGTCAAAGTATTCAAATTCTTAAGATACCGTAACGTAACTATTCGTTGAGAGTGTTTTGTTGTTTTCAATCGAACAAATCTTTATCTTCAAACTCTCAAGAAGTAGATGAAACTATTTTTCACTTCACCTGGATCATTTGCAATCCATTCTGCAGAGAAGTCCAAAAGTGTTAATAACAGTTTCAAAAAAAAAGTAAGCAGCCATTCGAAATTAGCAAATTGAAAATTATAAATAATTCATTGATCCTAAATAATTATTACTGTGATCACACTTGATCATTCCTTCAATGAATTTTTGGCTAACAATCAATAGATGTTTCTAAATGGTTTTTAAGCTATTTAAGCAGTATGAGGTAACAGAAGGAAATGATCAGTTCGTTGCAGAATATGTGTCAACAAAATGAGAGGAAATTCAAATTATTGCCTCAAAATTAATAAATTATGTTCTGCTGTATTTCCAATTTTTTTCTCTGCCAAATTTTTTAATTTTTCTACAGTTAATCAATTTTTTCATGCCACATTGTATCCAAGAAGTATTCATAGAAAATATTTTTGTTTGTAAGTATTTCTTTTCCAAATGAGATGATTTCTAAATTTTCTTTTAGTCTTTTTTAAAGGAGCAAATCAAATCTCCATTCAAAATCATAAAACTACTCTGATTCCACTCTCAATTTGAAATTGATCGAGTAGTCCCGCTCGGTCTCTTTTTGTATCTCAGTTACTCGCTAACTTCTACAAGTATTCTTTCAGCATAACTAGCGTTAGCTTTAGTTTTTGAGTTAGTCTGCTGTGTGGTTGATTCTCCGATGAATCTGCAAGAAAAGTACATTGAATTTAATTTATTGCTCAAAGCTGAATATTAAGGATGCGCTGCCATGGCCGAGATAGTCTCGGGTATGGCATTGGTGCTCTAAAATTTCACGCTCGAGTATTATGTGGGATATTTTTGTTGCATCTTATTGTTATATCCAAATACAATCGAAAGTTTATTTCTGCTTCGTCTCTTTGTCAAATCCGAATCTATACCGGAAAAGTTCATTTGAGCTCAATCCAATAGATGGTGTTTGATGAGCAGTAATCGTGATATTTCCATGATCAACCTCAAAAATGAAGGCATACTCAAGACAAAGATTGTTTTTTACTGCTATCTACCTGTGGACGGTGTAGATCGCTGTGATTAGGAAATATTCTTTCGTCTGACATTCCGGAAACACCATAAAATATATTTCAAAAAGATACTTTTACATTTACTAGTCAAGGTACTCATTTTTGCTCTATAAAAATGTGGTTAAGAAACGTATTACATTTTTAGAATTTTGAATCCAAGTTGTAGAACTTATACATAAATAAGATGGTGCATTAGCTTCTGAACAAAAGAATTCTGGAAGACCATCTGTAGTAGATAACCCTGCCTGTCTTAGAAAACGACATTTTCTATCCCATATTCCTCCTACTCCTGCGAAACATTAGCCTACAAGACAGTGCAAAATTTGTTGTTCAAAAGAGAATGCAAATGGAAAAAAAGACAAGGAAGGAAACACGATTCTGGTGTAATGATTGCGAAGTTATTTTGTGCTTGGAAAAGTGTTTCCAGTTATTCCACCAAAACTGAATTACTGAACTGTTAATAGAATATTCATTTTTATATATTTATTCATTTTTAGAAAAAATGCATCACTAGAAAAGAACTTTACAGTACCACTCTATGTTTCAAAAAAAATATATGCAGTTGCTACAAAACCTTAGAAATTTTAAAGCATGTAACTCAAATTATCAATTTTTAATTACCAAGTATATTTTATTTTGTCATAAAGTTCGATTTTTGTAATAAAATAATTGACAATTTATGTACCCAAATCATCAAAACAACTCTTGACAGTTAAAGAGTTAAATCTCTAAATCATTAAATCTAACTTTTCTATACTTCCAGAATACAATCAACGCCACTCACTTACCATAGCTAACTGTCATCTTGTTCTATGTATTTTCCACGAAATCTTATAATTTTGTGTGTCCCTTTTCTGAGTCCTGATGTTCCAATCATCTTAACAGTCCTCAATGGGTGAGCTATGTTACTTTTTGTGATCCACTGATACGGCATTCTGAAACTCGTTGAGTGTTCTCAGATATGACTGAAAAGAATGGTATTCTCATTGTAGGATCATGATATTAGTTGCTGAATCAGATGAAATATAAACAATTAATTAACATAAAACTCTGTATTAAGATAACTTACCTAAAGGTGTTAGTTGGAATCCAGAAATGTTGTTCAAACTTGAAATTTGGTAAGTCTCTGGCTTGCCTCACTTCTTTATTCGATGCTTTAATTTAAATTATTCAATTTTTTAAGACAGCTGTACATTTTTAAATTAGAAATTTCCTTTCAAAAACATTTGTTTATGTGTCCTTTTTTCCACAGTAAAAATGTTTTTAACGTTCTTCGAGTAATTTAAAGTTTTAGACAATGAATAAAATCCCCTATCAGTTTGAATCATTCGACATCAATTTCAAGGTGTTTTAGTTATTAATAAGTAATATCTGCATCTCTCTTGAGAACATAGAGAAAAGTGTTCTTTTAATTTCCTCTCCCAAAATTGTTTTTTTTTTCTTTTTTTTCATAAACTGATTTTTAGATCATTTCCTATATAGTTAGCAATTTCGTTGTGTTTCTTTTCACTTATCCATCCTTTTAGAAATGTGTGGACGCCATTTTTTTCAGAGTCACTTTGTTCAAGTTTTAGTTTTTAATGTAGTAAATTATATACTTTTTATAAAAAAAAATATCTTTCTTTATTAAAATTACTTTCAAACAATGCTTGTTTTTAAAAGTTTTTAGTAGTCTCTGTCTTGTTGTCTATTTTATATATTTGTCTAATTTCATTAAATTATTTTTATATTTTCATCCTCTTTGTCTTTCACTGAATATTTCAGTAAGTCTCTGTTTTTCTCCTGTTCATTATATCTTGCACAGTACAAAGATGAAAAATCTCTATTCTAATTTCCAGTCATTTTCAAACATTCAAATCTTTGGATTGATATTTTCTTTATAGTTGTTCTTTAGGTATGAGATCCATTTTCAATCGATAGAATCCGCTCGAATTCAAAAACAAGATTCAGAATAAAATGATTTCCTTGTGCAATTGCTTCCTTTTTGCATTTCATAAAATTAATATTTGCTTAATGAAAGATTTTTTTCTTGCTAGAGTCAAAATATTGATCTCTGTTTTTATTTATTTATTTTTTAATATTTTCCATATCTAGAGACTCTATTCTATCGAATTTCAGTTTGACAATGCTGCAGGTTATTTGAAAATATTATCTTAGAAATCCATTCATCCATTTTATAGTTTTTAATTTAACTTAGAGTATAGTTGCTCTTTCATCGTTCTTTTTGGACTTTCATTTATATCTTTCATTCAAATTTAAAATATTTTTTTATGATATCTTCTCAGTTATTTCAGATTCTTTGTCTAATATAGAAATCAACAAATATTTTTCATTTTTGAAAATCTCTGTATTTGATAATTATTTCTCTTTTGTTTTACTTTTTAACATTTGTTTGTTTTCAATATTTTTCAGCTTCTGGATCATGTAAATTTTTTTTTAGAAAAACCAAAACGGGAACAAATATTTTCTTCAACGACTTTTTCTTACATCCAGGATACTCGAACGAATCTGAAAAAAATTAATATTCCATTTAGTTTGTTACTTCAAACGAAATAGTTACGAAATTTGGTACTTATGTATTATCACAGCCACGTATTGGCGACATGATTGCCAGTTCAGTGAGTACGACACATACAAAATCGGAGTTTCCACCTTGGCGCGTTATCTTTAACGTTGTCATTGTTGCGATAGTACGTAAGTACGAGAACGTTTATACAAAGCTTTTTATCACTAAATGTTACTTACCTCTGTTTCCTTAATACAAGGAGACGTCATGGATAACTATTATGAATTTCCTCATATTTTTTGTAAAATCTTCAATTTTTAGAGCATTAAGCATCTTTATTGACTTCTGATTCTCTCATCCACTTAAGATTTTTCAACGGATAATTTTCGGAATTCATCAAGTGTGCTGTCAAGTGCTGTTTTGGCAGCTTATTCAGAGTTCTGAAATTCGTTAAGTGGTCTCAGATAACCCTAAAAAAGAAACATTCATTATTAAGATTCTGTATCAGATAAAACATGAACAATACATTTAAGTAGAAGGCTAAATTAAAAAAAAACTTACTTATAGGTTAGTTGAGGTTTTCGAATTCTACTTGTAGCAAAAGTTTAATAAATCTCTGACTTGCATCTTCATTCGATGATTATTTCGAAAATTCTTCCTCGTTTTTAGTCAGCTTTTAAGTTTTAAAATTAAGAACAGATTTTCAGAATTTTTTCCCCTTTTTTCAATAAAATTTTTTTAAATGTTCTTCTAGTAATCAAAAAGTCTCATTTGGACTTTTGCAACTGAATTTCAATATTTTTTATCGCCACTGAAAAACAAATGTTTTCCTCCACCAATACCTTGTTGGTTTTTCCATTGTATATAGAGTCATTTTTTCCCACCGCAACTATTTTCTTTCGCAAACTTGTCATTTCTTGTGTCCAAGAAATTGGCAAAAATAAATAAATAAATACTCTAGATACCACCAAAGGTAGCAACTACTGCGGCTTTCAATTCCGGAATGTTCTAGCTATAGAGAACTTCTTGCAGTTGGTCCATAAGTAAAGTTAGACCAAGCTTTAGTGCTCTTGTGGTGAAAGCTGGGCACTCTAAGATATGTTTTGGTGTGAGCGGTTGGATTTTTTTACACCTGGCAGTTTTTACATTGTATGTAAGATCATGTTTCATTAGGATGAATTTTCATGACCTTATAATGATGGGTTCTTGGTCCTGTGATTGTGGATGGTATGATCTTTGAGAAGTCGAAGTCTGTTATGAGTGGTTTCTTAACTGAATGGGGTAAAAGCTTAGATCTGGCCACAGTGTTTGCATCAGCAAGTATGGTGGTGGTACAAGATTGACCACCTTTTGCCCACCTTTTTAGAACAGTGCATAGTCTGGAAATCTTTGAGCTGATGGTTGATATTCCCTTTGTTTTATTTGATCTTGGTGAGTTTTAATCTCATCGCAGGAAGCTCTCCCACTGCGGAATGCTTTTAAATCTCCTTTAAGAATTTTCGTACATATCTTTTGTAAATTCTTTCAATTAGTGTATTGCTGCTGAATACCAGAAAAACTACTCACGAGAATTCAATCCATTCGTTTGAAATTTTCTTCTGGTGTGACCATCCATTTGATGGTAATTTTCTGTCCATCACTCAAATGTGGCAACTATTCCACTAATCCCTTCTCTGCTTTGTGTTCCAACATAATTAAATGTTTTAATTCATTGGAAACACAGCACACTTGCCATTGGTGTTCATCTTTCAAAAGTTTTTTTATTTCGCATCCTTATACAGCAGCAATTTATTTTCAATTTGTCTCCGCTTCAAGAAAATCTGTCGAAGAACAACACTTCTTCGACAAATTTCGAACTCGGAAGAGTCGAAATATTCCTTCATGGCTCTAGTTCCGTAGAGACCATGAAGGCAAAAGTCCCCATGCCCACCGGATCTAGCTCAGAGAAGTGGCAAGGCTCTAACAGGTGTTGAATGTTAGGCCATACCCTGAGATGATCGAAAGAGACGGACTGATGGAAAGGTTTGGAACTTAACACCTTTTCCATCTTGGACGAAATGCAGTCCGTGTCCGTCTCGTGGGGACAACACAGAAGCTCCCGTAGAGTGCGAAAAGTTCGCCGTAGGCTCTTGGGGACACGAGACCAAGTGCCCTTGAGCCTTTCTACGGGAGCGCTGGAAAGGGCGGAGAGGATGGCGACCTCCGAGTGCACGTTTCGCATTTGGTGGAGGATGGTGGCGATTTTGATAAAATGCGAAACGATAAGTGCCCTACGCTTTGGGCAGGACTGTGCCAGGATGGTACGCACAGTCCATTCCGACAGGTGTTTGAAATTCACACCGTCGGGCGACTGTTCGGCCTCGGAAAGGGGTATCCCGAGCTCCGAAATGTCGCTGCACCCGAAGGACGCTGCATCCAAGAGCGTCAATTGCTCTGCATACACCGTTGCCTTCACGTCAGTGAAAAAGGCGGCGGTGGGCACCTTACGTGAGGCACGGGAAAAAATTTTCTTTTGAGCCAAAACCATGCCTTTTGGGCCATGGTAAAGTTGGTTTTATTCGAAAAGAAAAAGTTAAAGAAAAGAAAAGTTCGTTAGTTCTCAGAAGAACTTTTTTTTTTCGTTCTTTAAAAAAAACGACGAAGAGAAAGTTTTTCAAAAGAGATGAACTTGTGAAATCGAATAATAAAATCGCAGAATAACTGTTTTCATGCACACAACAAGAAAAAAATTAGACAACTAGGAAGATGAAACATTTCAACAATTGCATTTAAGTATGGTTTTGCTTCATTGTTGATACTTTAACAAATAAATGTAAGGTGTCCATTGTTAGAGTACAACTGTTCTGCTCTAAAATTTCTGCAGTTTGAAGTGTTGATGTAACAATACTTTGATATGGCATTGTTTTCAAATTTTAAGTTAATAGAATTTTATATATATATATATATATATATATATATATATATATATATATACAGCAAAATACGTATAACGCTAAAACGCTTAACACGAAATAATACAATGCTCCCAACAAACTACTATCTATTTTCATGCATTTTTGTTCTCTTAAAACGAATTGAAAATCGCTTAACACGGAAAGATTTCCTTTCTGGGAATGAACAAAATACCAAATACACCAGCCGCGCAAGGGAAATTTAAGACAAATGTTTTAGAAAGTTTATGTATTATTGGACTGTCCTACTGTATTATCGAAAGAATACGCTAGAGTAGATGATGATAAGGCGTACACATTTCCAATCAAGGCAGTCAAAAACATTCGGGAGTTTGTTCACTGCTCAAAATATATCATTGCTGCAGATTTCGGTGACAAAAATTAAATGAACACAGTATCTCAGGTGTTCCCAAGTCACCTAAGGCCAAGTCACGCACATTCCAATGATGAAATGAATAACAAAATGGACGACATCGAACAATTAGTTAACAATCTGATGCTAAAAAAGACAATGCAAAGAAAAATACCAGATTATTTTCCAAAAACTCAATGTTTTGTTTTTCAAAAACCTCGAAAATTTTGTATTAAATTTCACTAAGATCTTGTGAATGTTTTATTTTAATTGATTTTTATGAAATACAGGCATTTATACATATTTATGTAAATAAAATGTTCTTTAATAAACTTAGTTTTGTTGTGTGAATACATAGTTTTTTTCTTTTTTTTTGTAATATCTTTTAACAGGAAATTCTTTTAACATTAAAAAGTATTTTAGCTTCCTCAGTTTCGTGTTAACCGATTTTTTTATGTACATATATACATGCATGTAAATGAAGAAAAATTCTTTAGAAAAACAAAAATATGGAAACAATAATGATAAACTAAATCTCAAAATACAAAATTCCATTTGAAAGTCTCAATGGCAAAGATAATTATTAATTATACGAAACGTATTTGTGACTTCAATTCCTGAATTGTTTACAGACAATTTTGGTAATACCTAATATTAATCGTTAACATTTTAATCAGTGTTGTAGGAAAATATACCACGGAAGAAGAGCAATACATATTTTTTTTTACTGGAACGTTAAATAAATGGAAAATAATTAAATTTCAAAGAATTACAGTTTTTAAATAGACATGTGAGTGTTTTTCTTTTCATCAGTGTTGAAACGTAAAGTAGCTTCAATTAAGTAATTTTTATCCTTTGTCATTACTACTTTTTTTCAGTTTAGAAGAGTTTCAGATCCAGTATCTCAAAAAGACATCATTACTTTTCCGGAGTGAACCCTGGTCTCTTTCTGGGACTCTTGGTCTTTTTCAGCTTGAGAAAAAGCCATAAGCTCCATGAAGCTATGTCAAGAGGGAAGTGCACCTAACGAAGCCCATTTGTGCTGTGTTTGAATATGAAACACAGCTGAAGAATGAAGTCTTAAGACTCTTTGAGGCCTTAGGCCCAGAGAAATCTTAAGATTTTTGAGGCCCTGGGACCCTATGCAGAAGTAAGCCATAACTGAGATCTTTAAAGGTAGACGGTATATAGCGTGCATTGTCAAATATTCGTTCAAACGGTAATTTGAAACAAATAAATGTGCTCTACTCACAATCTAAAAATTCTAGTCACAAACCGGCTCGACTAATGGCTGTATTTCAACTAAATGAGTTGAATGATTATTTATGGTATTAGACCTAGGCCTAGACATAGAAAACTATCATTACATAATAATACAATCTCGCCACTTTTGCCAATTGTCACGCAGTTTGAAATCCCTGTTTTTCAGAGAATATGAACGGAAATAATATTTGTCCATTAAAATTATCCGGATCATGATCTTATTCAGACAGAATTGAGAACGAAATGAAGCCCCCACTGAGAGTGAGGCCCATGCCTTAGGACGTCCCTGGATACGTTATCGTTTTGGAGCTATCAATTACCTTATACTCACTAGTCCAGCCATTCGCATGTCATGTATTGCAAGATCGCTAGGTGGTACTTCTTGATGGTGGTTATACCATGTGATACGAATTGACGAAGACTGCGCTGATGGGGAAGAAAAAGATGGGATTGATATACTTGCGGATCTGCCATGCTTTGTTTGCTGTTTAGTGCCTTTTGCTCCTTTCCCGAAGTCTAGAAGATCATTTCCTCTTCGGAATCCTCAAACTTTAACAAAATTCAATGCTGTCGTGTTGTCCAATCTTTCAATCATTTCGTAGAAATGAAACTATAACTTCGTTCACTTGTATTTTTTTACTTCCTGAGTTTCAGCACAAGACTGACACTCCTGCACGTAGGGAAAAAATCACCCATGCTCATTAAGGCGCCTTCAAGGAGGTATTGATTAAGATCACTTATACATATGTGCACCAAACTACGCCACATATGCTTCATTTGCTAACGGTTTCATGTGATTCATTTACTCTGTCTGCTTTTTGAAGACAATTCAGAGGAGTGGATCGAGACAGCGCTTTTGCACCCTGGGATTTTTTTAATACGATAGCGCCATCTGTTGTCCAAAATATTTTTTATTTTTGTGATTATATCTCAGGATTATCTTCCAAACCTCAGTTTAATCTGCAATTAATTTAGAAAATGAAAAATAATTTATTGTATAAAAAATAAATATGACTGAAAAAGCCAAATATATTGGATTTTGTAACTTTCATTAAAATATCTACACTTTTGCTTTGCGTTAAAAAAATTTAAGCATAAAATATTAGAAAAATAAACTAAATTTTTATATAACATGTAAATTAATTCAACTAGATTTAAATTCTATTCTTTTTTCAAAAGAATTAAGTAATATGTCAACTTATCAAGTAGTTTTTTAAAAGTACCTTTTAAGAATAACTTTCTCAATATCTTAACTTTCTCTCTCTTTTTATAAACTAAATTTTAAAATGCAACAATATATACCACTGAAAGTACTGAATTCCTTCAAAATCCCTCCATTTAAATCACACTGTTGGTGAGCATGAACATTTTTTAAATGCCTTTTTCAAACAGAAAGAGTGAGTAAAGACTAACTAGATCACAAAATGAGCAGATTAAGTCTCTGGTATGTACATTCATTTCAGTCTCCATTTTTAAAAACAGTTAAGTATAAAAAAGTTGATTACAGAAAATTAAAAAACAAATTAACTAATTAAAATAACAAGAAAGATAATAAAACAATTAATAAAATAAAGTAAAAAATAACAAGAAATCAAAAGTAAAAATTATCCAAAATGTAAATAAAATGCGGTAAGAACTTCAGCAAAAATCATTCGACTAATACAGCAATACAAAAATAGAAAAGGACTATTCAATTATTTTAGTTTAGATATTATATAACAGATGGCCCTAGCAATGTATTAAAAAAAACTATCAGGGTGAAAAAGCGCTGTCTCGATCCACTCCTCAATTCAGATAAAAAATGGTTAGTAAAGTTTCATGATTCCTTTGAGTTGGGAGCAAGCTACGTATATTTTATGTGAGTGAAATTGTTTCTGCAAAACCTTTCCCTGGGGTAAGATAAGTAAATACCTCATGACATCTCGTCACATAGATCACAAACGTGCAAGCAGGGATGTTTTAAGATTTCTTGAGGCCTTGGGCCCCCTTTGTAAATTAGGCCTCACCTGTGCCGCTTAAAACTAGACAGTGTGTAAACTCGCATCTGGTATGAAAAAACTTGTATAATTGGAAACCCAATACAAACAAATGTGCATGAATCTTAATCTCACAAATCTAGGCATAAACCGGCTCCACCGCATTTCCATTGAATGAGTGATGATGATGATGTATGGTAGCAGACCTAGATGAAGACACGGACGATGGTCATCCAGTGGCGTAACGTGCACCCCCGCATTGGACGCGATAAACGTAAAGTTTCTCAAAATTCGTTACACATTTTTTTAAAATCGAATTTTTAAGTGATTTTCCAATCAGCGATCAAACGTCATTCAGAATCAAAACTTTTATACGCTCATTAGATATCTTTAATCCTATAGCAAAATCAAAAAACTTTTTTTTCATTTGCTGTAATCCAGGCGACGAGAGATACTTTTATTTAGTGGGTTTTCTTTTTAAACCTAAATTACTAACAAATAAAACAAAAGTCAGAAGGAGAATCGGATAAAATGCTAGGAAGATACAAAAATTCAACACTGTAAAAAAAAAAAAATACATTACTTTAGCAGTAGGGAGGGGGGGGGGGAGACATGATTTACTTTTTAAGAAGCAGCAGAGAAAATTATTGGCGTCTTTAGTTTCCATCTAGCAAAGTCATATTCATTTAGCAAAGTCGTAAATAACGTACATCTGTTATGCTTTTTTCAAGTAAAATAGTATTATGATACTAAGAAAAGCATAGAGAGCATTTTAAATGAGAGCATTTGATGATAGATTTATGAGTATTCAATCAAATGAAGCATAATGAGAAGATAGCATAATGAAATTTATCAGTTTTTTATTTCATTTTTCATGAAACCATTTTTGCTTCATACAAAGAACTCTCCTTAATAAAAGTTGCAAAATTAACCCTAGAATGTAATCGAACTTAGGTTAAGTTCATCTCAGGATTCAGAAATGAAGATTCAGATAAGTGATTCCTTTTTTCTTTCGTAAGAATTTTAAATCTAAAATTATTTTACAGTGTTCGTGTCTTTCTTGGTGTTCGTTTTTATTCAAATTACCAGGTTATCTAACATTAGATATTTCCAGTTTTAATACATATTATTAATACTCTCTAATGTTATACATTATTTACTTCGTTTACTCAGACTCCGGTTGATTTTGTATTCAGTTAAAAATTTAATATTAAATATTTTTACGTGATGTATAAAAGTACATTATGTTATGGTTTGGCAATCCTTTGTATATTTTTTTATACACTTGCAGGAGAAGAGTGTACTTTAGGACGAATGAGAGAAGATAAGCTCTGAAGAAACCACTAGACTTGTTAATTCAATGCCGAAACTACTTCAGGAAGTTTTCAACACACGGGGGGTTATCCAACCATCTATTAAATAGCTCATTCTCCTTTTTAAATAATTTTTATAGTTACTATTAAAACAGTGAACGCAGACTTTTTCTACTTGATTTTTGTTGGTATCGCTACAAACATGTCCTTATTTTCAAAGCTATGAAAGCAAACCGAGTTTACTTTTGAAAAAACTTGGAGTAAACTAAATAAAATATAATTTTTAAAAAAATTTCAAACTCCGGCTTTTAAAATTTTTTTTGTCGTTTATGTAAGCAGTACTAGGTGAACGCAGACTTTTCTAGCAAGAATATATATACAGTGGCGCACACAAGGGGTTTGTCCTAGGGGCCGGACCCCCCCCCCCCAAAGCCCTTGAGTATTTTTTGATTGATGATAATCCTATTATATATAAAAAATATATATATAAATATATATATAATGTAAAATTGAATTAAGTACTTGTAGTTAACAATTTATTTTATTTATTAATGCTAATTATTAATTCAATAATTCATTTCTTACTGTTTTTTATTAACAAAATAGACAAAGTCAATTGGTGTAGTCTGGAGGTATGATATAAGTTGGGGGACTTTTAAACATGGACACACCCTTGAAAAATTTTTGTGTGCGCTATTATATATATAAAGTTCCGGCTTAGGGCCCAAGACCTGACCTTGCGGGGGGCCGGGCCAATAATTTTCCGTTACGCCACTGTGATCATCACATAATAATGCTGTCTTGCCACTGTTGCCAGTTGTCATAAAGTTCGAAATTCCAGTTTTTTGGAGAACATATTCGGGAATAACATTTGACTATTATAATTATTCAGATTAAAAATTTAGGGGGAGCTGAGTCGAGACGAGGTCCCCAAACGAATCCGAGGCCCATACCTTAAGAGGCCCTTGCATGCATTGTGTCCTACAATCAAGAATTTACTGAACATTTATTGAAACGCAATTGTTTCATAGATCTCCCAATTTACATTCTATTCATCTGATTTTGATCTGCATTCCTAAAGTAGAAAAGGATTTTAAGAGTCTGATTAAAAAAACAGGAAAAAATATAATTATAATTTTTTTTAATGTAGTGTTCATTAAAAAGCTTTTAAAAATTTCTAACTCTGAAGCCATTTTCTGTAAAAATCAAAAAGCCAATGATAATACAATTTTTAGTTGTATCACATTCATCTGATAATAGATATAAAATGTTTGTTTTAATATTTCTTGTTGGGAAAATTTAAACGGGTACATTTGTGGTAGTTTTTCGTCGATATTCTTACTTTAGCATCTTAACTTCAAGTGATGTTTGAAGACGAAATTTTTTTACAGTTATTTTTCTAATTTTTAAGGCATATTTGATACCGAAAAAGATATTCATATGGAAAACTTAAATAACTCTTTTTTTTTTCGGAACTTAATTGTTCTGCTTTCTTACAGGATTGTTAGGCTTAAAATTTGATTTTAGATCAGTAGGTGGTAATAATCTTCAATAAACAGATAATAAAAAAATATTTAATAAAAAATAATTTTATGACGTAAAGATATATATATATATAGGATATTTCTTTTCCTCTACAACAGAGGTGCCACAGTGAGGAACACCTGAGTTATAATGAAGTCACGCGAATATACTTAATGAAGAGTTAAAAAATTCGTAAAAATAATAATAAATATAATTTTTTTTTTTTTTTTTTTTTTTTTTTACAGTTTTATTGAAATGCGGTTGTCTCAGACAAAAAAAAAACCCTCAAAATTTAATTTAAGTAAATTAATAATTGGGTGATTGAATTGCTTAGGAAATTATAATATAGAAAAAGACTTCTTTTTTGTTAACAATAAAGCATAAATTTATATTTTTGTATTATTTTTATATTATTTTCCACTACTCTTAGACTTGCATAAAAAAATATGTTATTTGCTTAAAAATTCCATAATAAGCCTAAAATTACATTTTTTTTCACCTTTTTACAGTATTTTGGTTGTCGAAAAAGTTGGAAGTGACACACAAGATTTTTTTTGTATCAGATAGTGGCTATCTTCATAAGAAAGTTAGCCATCCCTGTTCTACATCAATCGGTATTGGGAAATGAAACACATTGCAAATGTCTCTCATTTTTCAAAAAAAAAAAATTCCTTCTGAACATATTTGTCATTGAACTCCATTTGCGTATCATAAGTAATATTGTGAATTCAAATAACTATTTGCACCGAGCAAAACTTATTTTTTATGTATATTTGGCAAAAGCAAAAACTCATTAACACAAATACCTTTTTCCCATTTTAGTTGTTCAACTTCACATTAACCAGAAGATGGCACCACATATCAACATAAGGAATCAAAAGCTAAGACAGAGGAAAATGCTATTCATTTTGTAATTGTGTTCGTGTATGGTATTAATTGCATGATAGCCCTCATCGCTTTAGGACTTTAAAAGAAATTTTATTTGAAGAAAAATGTAAAATTTAATATCTCTATTAACGAATAAAAATTGTTTGTAATAATTTTTTTTAAATTATGGAAAATACTAGTTTTATTGAAATAATATCAATATGCTCAAGAAGAATCACGGTTCAGTGACATATATAAGGATGGGATTTTGCAGTTTCGACATCTTTCTCCTCCCCCCACCCCTATTGACCAACAAATTTAAAACCTTTATCCTTGTGGTTTATCTTTATCCTTTTATACTTTCTTGTGGTTTTTCTTTAAAAAGAAAAATCCCCTCTCCGTAATCTGTCCTCGTTGCACTACTACTTTTAGGGAATATTTGGATAATTATTAATAAAAAAAAAAGTGTTTGTAGCTTTTTTTACAGAAGATTAGGAACTTTTATGTTTATTAAACCAAAAGAATATTTTAAAAGAGCATATTCATTGTGGCTCTTTAAACCAAATAAATCAATTAACTGTCATGCAACTGTATTCGCAATATTTTAATTACTTATTTATATATTGATCAGAATATCACTAAATAACAACACGTAAAGAACAAACAAAGAAAGGATGAACACCGGAGAGAACAAAACAAAAAAAAATCATGTTTTTTTTTTTAAAAGAGTGATTTTTTTTATAATTTTCAGTAGCCAATTGAATAAAATATATATACATATAAGAGATGGAAACAATACATTTCAAAAGCAACAATAAGCGAGTTTAAAGTAAAACCAAATATTTTTAAATACAAATTTTAGCTAACTTTTAATAATACTGCCTAGGAAGATTTTCATTTTTAACAACGGACTTTCTCATATATTGTGAAGAAATCGAAACCAAATGGTTTCAAGGGTACGAGAAATGACCAATCTCTTCCACAACCTGAATCACAAAAAAAAAGTTGAGCTGAAAAAAAATTCTACTGTTTCTCTGAATTGTATTTTGAAGTATCACAAAAAATTAAGGTCACGATAAAAAAAATCTTTTGCATGTCTTTTTTAGTGTACGTAAGTTTGGTATCTCCCACGTGGTCTAGTGGTTAGGATACCTGGCTCTCACCCAGGAGGCCCGGGTTCGATTCCCGGCGTGGGAAGTTACTTTTTAGCAATCTTAAGCATATTTACTTTCGCATAGGATCATAAATTTTAACAAATAAATTATTCTTCACGCGAAAAATTATTTCTATTTTGTTTACTTTTTTGCTCAAGTTACAGAAATGAAAATATTTTAGATATTTATCTTTTTCATCATGAGTATTTATATAGTCTGAACAATATTTTTTTTTTCACTGATTATTAAAAATAAAATAAAGTTGATGAGATAAATCCATTTAAAAACTTAAAAGTCTTCATTTTATAAGACTTATGATAAAACCTAGATTTTTTTTAAATAAACAAAACTAATTGAACTTAAAACAGAAATACTTGTGTGTTTTCCCAGTTAAATTTTCTTTAGCTTAAATAAATTTGAATAATTTTGAGAAAATTTTGAAAAATGAACAGTTTATTTGAATCCCAAGCTATCTGAACAAAAAGAAAATTTTCAAATTATACAAAAAATTAACTTTTTATTTAGCAGGAAAAAACTTTAAAAGTAACTATTGACCCGGACGTGATTTGAACACGCAACCTTCTGATCTGGAGTCAGACGCGCTACCGTTGCGCCACCAGGCCACGGTTTGTGAGCAGCTAAGATTTTATAAAACTGTTACAAAAATTAACAAGTAACTAATATTTTAAAATTTAGTCAGTAATGTGCATTTTTAACTCAGAAAATAGGATCGAAATTTACAAGTGCACGTTGTACGCCGAGTATAAGAATGAGAGCTTTAAAAATAGAAATAGAGATGATAATAGAAAAGAATGTTTTCTACATATATCAAAAAACTGTTTATTTAAAAGAAATAGCATTCCTTATGAACGGAAAAGGTTGAAGTTCTAGAAGCATGCTAGTTTTTCTAAGGAATTGAACAATACCTTGAATAATTAAAAACATAAAAATATTACACACGTATCAGTTCAGGTTTTGTGGGATATAGAGCTACAAAGGCTATTATCCCCTGAAAAAACTAAAGGATTAATAAATTAATAGATGTCAAAATATTTCATTTTCTGGATAAAAAATCTGAATGATAATCTATTTGACAAAGCTTTCTCCAATAGTTCTTTGAAAGTGATGTTATAATGTGGATCAATTTTGAGAAAGTGCTTTAATTGATTTCGAGGATGAATATATCTATTGCAGTTTAACAAGATGTGGTCTGTAGTTTGCGTTGTCTGATAAATTAAATTTACGTAGGAGTCCAGGAGTGATGATCATTTTACTGAAGATTCGAGTGCATAGGATTTCTTCTCTTCTATTGCTTGTCCATATAGAAATAGAGCCTATTTTTGGAATATTGCCCAAGTTTTCTAAATATTTGCTTGAACAGAAGTTATGTGCTTTTTTAAAACTCTCTTGGTATATTTTTTTCTGATGTCTTCTGAGGCGATCCAGTCGATGTGAACATTAGACTCTGTGACAGATCTTGCGAGATTATCCGCCTGTTCATTCCACAATATATTTGAATGTCCCGGAGTCCAAAGTAGAATTATCTGGTCATTATAATGTGATAAAATGTATATCTTGCTAGCTAATTTATGGATGACACTATGAGATTTGATCAAATAATTTTGAAGAGCAGAGAGGACAGAGAGACTAACAGATAAGATTAGTAGATTTTTGTTTGTAACTGACAGATCATCTAAAGCTTGGCAGATAGCCAGAGCTTCAGCTGTGAAAATAGAATTATTGGGATTGATACTGTAGACAAAAGAGGAAAATTTTTCGTAATACCTGAAATTGATGTAATTTGTTTAGTTTTAGAAGCGTCGGTAGCTATTATATAGAAGCCTTGGAAATCACGATCTATTGTTTCATCAAATAAGCCCCTTAAAATCTGTATTGGTAGAGTTTTATCCTGAAATTTGTAGTTATCGACATATATTTTGCATGGGAGAATTGAGAAAGATGTTATTCTGGGGATTGAGATAATTTGACCACTAATAGCTTTCAAGGGATTTAATATATTTATAATATTATTTTTATCTTCTTCCATAATATTTAGATTCATAGAGTCGGGGTTATTGCAATATAATGGAGAAAAGGTTTGGTTTGAAATTTGAGAAAGGAAGTAGTTGTTCGCTAGTCTTCGTATTTTGTCGGATAGAATTTCCTGTCCAGCCAGTTTAAAAGTACAATGTTTGGAGTCCATTGTGGAAGTCCAATGCAATTCGGAGGGCTTTTGTTTGAATGACATTAAAAGGTTTAAGTTGATTATCAGACCATTTATTTATTATATGGCTAAAGTAGAAGAAAACACTGCAAATACTTGTTTACTATTTTGATCAGATCTGCAGCTCTTGGATCATGAATGCTTGTAGGCCATAGCCTTAAGGATATTAATTTTTTCAATGCTTTGCTATTAATTGATTTCTTAAAGAAACATTCTGACTCCGTTTGGAAAAGTGAACACCTAAATATTTGATTGAGGATTGCCAAGGTAGTGGATGCCCTTCCAATAAAATATTAGGAAACGTATTAATTCTTTATTGGATAATCAGCAATTGTACTTTTATCTGGACTAAGAGATAGCTTCCAATATTTGCACCATTGAGAAATTCTTTCCAGCGTATTTGCAATTTTTTGTGAATGTACTCAAGAGAATGATGAGAGCAGTAAATAATACGTCGTCGGCGATATTAAACATCGTGTCGTGTTCCAAGGTTCAAAAAAATCCTGCATGTAGATAGTATATAAAAGGGGAGAGAGGACACTACCCTGGGGAAGA